>CAUYSK010062859.1:0-29594 GCA_963575035.1 Avahi laniger
AAGACTAGCCTGAGCAAGAGCGAGACTTCGTCTCTACCAAAAATAGAAAGAAATTAATTGGACAGCTAAAAATATATAGAAAAAATTAGCCGGCATGGTGGCACATGCCTGTAGTCCCAGCTACTCGGGAGGCTGAGGCAGTAGGATTGCTTGAGCCCAGAAGTCTGAGGTTGCTGTGAGCTAGGCTGACGCCACGGCACTCACTCTAGCCAGGGCAACAAAATGAGACTCTGCCTTAAAAAAAAAAAAAAAAAATAGACCCACAGTTAGAAATACAGTACTGAACTTTCAGAGCAAAATAAAGAGAAAACTGTAAAAGCTTCCAGGAAAAAAAAAGACTACCAACATAGAAACGAGAATCGAACTGAGATTAGATTTGTCATTATCAACACCAAATGTTTAGATGAAAAGGGATGGGCAGAGAAATTTCTCAGGAAGTTATTTTGGATCAAGAATTCTCTACTCAGACAAATTATCATTCAATTTTGAAGTGAAAATAAAATGTGAACGTGTAACTACTCATTAAGTTCATCCCAAGACCCTTTCTAAAATCTCTGCAAAAGCCTCCCTGCCCTAGTCAGGCTTGGCCTAGAACCAAAGATTGACTTCTACAGCATTAAGTACTCCACCGGCCAAAAAATGTCTCCAGGTTCTGAGAGGCAGGTGTCAATTTAGGCCATCCCAGCCCCCTAGGAGCAGCCATAACGCTTCCCTGAGTAAATGAACCCCAACCCCACCTCCGACGTGTAAGAGGTGAGAGAAGAGAGATGAGACAGTGCCAGTAAGAATTAAGGGAGCACTGAGCCTCCCAGGCCAATTGCCCATCAAATTCAGGGAGCCTTTCTGTCGCTTCCCCCACAGCCGGGTCTGCAGCCTCTGTTTGAATGCCTCCTCCCACAGGCTGCTCATTACTCCCCAGGAAGCCTACTCCATGGATCGTCAGGCAACTTTGGCTGTTGGAAAGCCTGTTACGTTGAGCTAAAAATTCATCTCCCTGAAACTTAGGAATCAAAGGACAATATAATTAGGAGGAAAATCACAGATAATTTTGATTCAATCCCCTCATTTTAAAAATGAAGAAGTGGAGATCCAGAGAGGGAAAGGGACACTCCCAAGGTCACACAGCACAGTTGTGTCCAGCTGACACCACTCGTATTTGATCTCTGCGTACAGGTTGGCCAGGGGCCTTGCAACATGGGCACCTTTCCTGATGATCTGGTAGGATCTGGTAGAGGACTTTTCAATATAGTGGCCAAAGCAATAAAAGTGGGATGCCGTCTCTGTACTGTGGCCCAGAGGCTGGCTTTGTAAAACAAAGTGCTCTGAGCTGAATAAAGTGTTCCAAGAAAGGGACCTGGGGATTTATAACTGTTCCCAGAAGACGCTGCCCCAGCTGGCGCTGTTTGTCTCTCTCTTTCCATTGCAAGGCTCAGCACTGGGTATTTGGAGGACAATAAGGCAGCACAGTAAAAAATAATAACAATAATAATAAATAAGACAGCAGGTTTAAGGAACCCTGAAGCCCTTTCTTCCATTCAAATAAGAAACTTCTGGAAGGAAGAAGATTATGCATCAAACAGTCCTCAGTCCGCAGCTCCCACAGGCCCACGGGAATCTGGGTTAAGACACCAGCCTTTGCTCACAGCAAATAGGCCTGACCTGGTTCAAGGGCCCCTGGGAAACCGTCACCAAAACTACTACCCTACTGACAATGAGCAGCACAGCTACAGGGCGCGAGGCCACCAACAGGACAGCAGGGCTGCGGTCACATCTTCCCCTCAGGAGGCTTGAGGGCTTTGGACATGATGTTCTCAGGACGCTTGCACTTTAGAGATCTTTACGAAAGGAGAAACTGGGTGGTAGAGTGTTGCAGGGTCCAGCCACGTCCACGTGGCTGTCCTGGACCCAGAGCCTGAAGAAACGCAAACAGCATCACCGTAACTGAGACCAACCTGTGCCAGCCATTCCGTGTCGTCACGTCATTCTGAATCAACCCAACAAAATGGTATTATTATTAACATTATTATCCCCATTTTAGAGCTAGGACTCCAAGCAGTTAAGGGGTTTGTCCAAACATTCAGCATTACATAAATAACAACATCTTACTGTGTGTCAGACCACGTGAGTTATCTCCAAACCAGAACCCCTTTGACAGTGAAGAGGTGTTAGTAATAATTCTGCTGGGACACTTTGGGGCTGTCCTGAGCTCACCAAGAAGTCTGGTCACCCAGCTACGAGCCCAGCATGGATCTAGGTGCTTTGCATGTACTAGCTCATCTCCTCCTCATACCCTTGGTCCCATTTCACAGACAGGAAAGTCACGGCACACAGCTGGGATGTGGTAAACTCTGGACCCAGCACTCGAACCCAAGCAGCCCAGCTCCAGGTCCCACGCCCCTAACCACTATGTCACACTGCCTCTCCAGAAGCCAGGATGTGCATTCAAATGTAGCTGACCCCTCAAAACTGTGCTCTGGACACACCCCACACTCCCTCCTCTCTAAAATCCTTGCTCAAAGATTCTCCACCAGGCGATGCTGTGTTATTGCCTGTAATTCCAAGTCCTAAGGTTAATACAGGGCTGGGTATTGGCAGAAAAGGCTGAAATAAAGAAGAATCCTATGGACTCCAGGCAGGGCCACTTCCCAGCAAGACCAGAAGCATTCTCTTCTTCCTTCTCCTTCCACAGTTCCCAGAGAACTGCAACACTACCACGCCTCTCAGGAAAGCCATGCATACCCCCAGACACCCATTTAACACACAGCTCCAGACAGACGACCTCACCCCTGAAATGCCCCAAGAGACAGACCTATGGGAGCTGCATCCACGGCCTCTGGCTGTCTGGTGGGCTCAGCCAATGGGAAGCACGTGGGGAGGTCAAAGGGCAAGAGGCCGGGAGGTCTGGGTGTTCATTCCTCCACTCTGTCCCGGCCCAGCTCCTGCCCAGCAGCCCTTCCCTCCCCTGGCCCGCTCAGGCCCGGGGATAGAATGCCTCCCGCAGTCCTCACTGCCCTGTGCAGTTCCTTTCCATCCTTCCCGCCCTTGTAAACTGTATCTATATTAGAACCTCAATTTGAACAGGACAACTACTACCTGCCAGGACCCTGTTCCCTGGTAGTCTATTGAGGAAAACAACAAGCAAGTAGACGCTTCACACATTCAAAAAATATTTTGAGCTGGGCACAATGGCTCACGCCTATAACCCTAGGACTCTGGGAGGCTGTGGCAGGAGGATTGCTTGAGGTCAAGAGTTTGAGACCAGCATGAGCAAGAGCCACACCCTATCTCTACAAAAAATAGAAAATTAGGGTGTGGTGGCGCATGCCTGTGGTCCCAGCTACTCAGAGGCTGAGGCAGGAGGCTCACTCGAGCCCAGGAGTCAGAGGCTGCTGTGAGCTACAAGGATGCCACTGCACTTTAGCCTGGGCAACAGAGCGAGACCCTGTCTCAAAAAAAAAAAAATATATATATATATATTTGCCAGGCAGGGTGCTGACTGACAGCTGAGGATGTACAATAAGGAAAAACAGACAGTCCCTGTCCTCATGGAGCTGACAGCCTGACGGAAAAGACCATCAAATCCCAGAGACAGGTGCAAAACAACAGCTGGAAGTTCTTCACGGGGGCAACATGGGATGTCAAGAGAAGTGACCTAGAAGGGCACTGACCTGGCCAGGAGGTCAGAAAGGCATAAGGAACACCATGGTGACACTGTGCAGAGCCATCAGGAGGGCAGAGAAAAGCCTGGCACCTAACTCAGACCAAGGGTGGCCCAAACAAAGCACCTGTAGAAGCAAAGAAAGAGACCTGGGAGTGAGCGCGGCTCTGGCCACAAGCTCAGCCCCAGGGCGTGGGGAAACTATGTCAGGTGCTGCTGCAAAGTGAAGCAGGGGCAAGGCCCCGACAGGCCACTCCAAAGCCTTTGGAGCGTACTTGGTTCTGGGGTCTCAGAATCTTCTTAGCCGAGAAGCTCCTCCTCACATCAAACCCAGTCTCACAGTCAACGTTTGCAGGAGGGATTCTCCCAGGTCTGCAGCCCAGTGTGGTCTTGGCTGCGTTTTGAGCAGCAGCTCCCTGTCACCTTTGACCTTAGAGGATGGAGGTTGAGAATGGGGACTTTGGGGTCAGCCTGTCTGGGTTTAGATTCTGTCCCCCATTTATCAGCTGGGTCAGCCTGGGCAAGTCAACTTCTTGGTGACTCAGATTCCGCCTCTGTAATATGGTGTGTTCACACGGAAATATGAACAGACCTTGTAGGATATTGTGAAGTTTGCATGGGATGAAGTTCAAGGAGCATTTAGGATGCTGCTCGGTGCAGAGAAAGAGCTAAGTGTGAGCCGCCACGCTCATCATTACGGGACCCCATAGAAAGACATGGGAAACAATCCCACTCTAAAAATGCCTCCTCGCACAGATGCCTGTGGAAAGCTGTGCAGAGGTTAGTAAATATTTGATGAGGGCCCCTGCCTGATATTCAGAAGACTTACCCTTTTTTAAGCCCTGAGCAATCTAATTAGCGATTGTTTTCAAAGCCAGTCAACTCTAAATCTCCCCTGCTGCTGCTTAAGCAGGAAGTATTTCTGCTGGCCCAGGCCCCTGCAGAAGTGGTGTCTCCAAGTACAAGAGCTCATGGGATGTTCTTGGGAATGATTCAGGAACAAAATGGCATTTTGTGCCAGCAGATGTTTTGCAATAATTAAGTGTGGTCCCTGAACATAAAAATCAGAGCTGCTGAAAATAAAATCTTGAGAGGAACTGCAATTTCTGGGACAGCTACTCCCTCTGGGCTAAGAGGAGGGGAATGATGTCCTTATCGAAATGCGAGCTGGAAAGAATAATAGATTAGATGCAGAAAACCCAGGTCTGGGTTCTGCTTTACTTAGTGTTTTTCAGAATATTTCGCGAACACAGAGTGCGTGCCAGGTGCTACGTAAATCGGAGAGGCAATCTGTGGGTGATGAAGGTGCTGAGACATTCGAGTCCCACAGCAGAGTCCACACACATTTTTGTTTCCAGCTACCTCAGTGACCTTGGGCAGATCACTTAGCTCTCGGAACCTGTATTTTCCCATCTGTAAAATGGGAAGGAGCCTTGAGCAGAACCTTGAGGTGTACCTTCATTTCCAAAAATAGGAGCCAGGCAGGAACCAGCAGAGCTTCTGAGGAGAGGCTTCCAGGGATGTCGAACAAAACCCAGGGGACGATGGACGGTATCACTGAAGCAGGAGAGAGATTGTTTCCACAAAGAAGGGACAGCCCATGGCTACAGAGAGGTCTTGGCTCAAGAAGCCAACCCTGGACCTCATCCGGGCAAGGCTCTGTCTGGCAGGATTTCCCGCTGCCCTATCCCTGAACCCGCAGTGGCCTGGCACTCTCCTAGGCCTTCACTCTTCCAGTCTCTGCCTGTAGCAGACTGAGTAAGGATCGCACCGAGAAATCAGTTCCTGATTTCTCAGATCCGTGACTGTCACCTTACATAAGCAAAAGCCATCTTCGCAGAGGCAATTAAAGACCTCAAGATGGGAATGACAGCTCTGGATTAACCGGGCGGGCCCTTGTTATGGGCTGAACCGTGTCTCCTCCCTGCCCCCACCAAGTTCATATGTTGAATTCCTGACTCCCAGAACCTCAGAGTGTGGCTGTATTTGGAGGTAAGACCTTTAAAGAGGTAATTACAATGATGTCATTAGGGTGGCCCCTAATCCAATGTGACTGGTGTCCTTACAAGATGAGGAAATTTGGACACAGACAGGTACAGAGGGAAGGACCACGAGGACACAGGGAAAAGGCGAGGAGAGAGGTCTCGGAAGAGACCAGCCCTGCGACACTCTGATCTTGGACATCCAGTCTGCAACACTGTGAGACAATACATTTCTGTTCTTTAAGCCATCCAATCGGTGGTATTTGTTATGGCAGCCTGAGCGGACTAATACAGCCCTGAATGCAATTATAGGTGGCCCTACTGAGACAGGGAACTGGCAGGTACTGCTTTAGGTACAGCTTTGGGCATTGAAGCAGCATTGCCTAACTGAGTCAGGAAGTCTCTAAAGTTTCAAATTGCCCTGATCAAAACAGGATGGAGGCCGGGCGCGGTGGCCCACGCCTGTAATCCCAGCACTCTGGGAGGCCGAGGCGGGCGGATTGTTTGAGCTCAGGAGTTTGAAACCAGCCTGAGCAAGAATGAGACCCCTGTCTCTACTAAAAATGGAAAAAAAATTAATCGGACAACTAAAAATATATAGAAAAAGTTAGCCGGGCGTGGTGGCGCATGCCTGTAGTCCCAGCTACTCGGGAGGCTGAGGCAGGAGGATGGTTTGAGCTCAGGAGTGTGAGGTTGCTGTGAGCTAGGCTGACGCCACAGCACTCTAACCTGGGCAACAGAATGAGATTTTGTCTCAAAAAAAAAAACAAAAACAAAAACAGGATGGAGGCAGGACAAGTTCCAACCACTTAGAACCCAGATGGTGAAACACTAGCCCTGCCGTGAATATTCCTCCCCTTGTTAATTAAGCCGTTGCTTAAATAGAAAGGCAACAGGAACCAGGGGCCAGTTCTCTTCTGCAGGGAGAACTTGCCTCTGCTCTGTCTGTGGAGTAGACTTTCTACAGTTTCTGAATAAATCTTGCTTTCACTCTACACTGTCGGCTCGCTCCTCAATCCTTTCATGCGTGAAGCCAAGGACCTACTTGGACTTCAGGTGGCTCCCAACATTGGGAGTCACTTTCCTGTGTCACTGTGAAAGGGAGCAGAGGGGTACTTGGCACATAAACACTGAAGGGGAGGAGGCAGTGCCACCGTGGGAGCAGAGACTGGGGGGACACAGCCACAAGTCAAGGAATGTGACAGCCACCAGAAGCTGGAAAAAACAAGGAACTGATTCTTCCCCTGGAGTCCCCAGAGGAAAGGCAGCCCTGCCAATACCTTGACTTCAGACTTCTGTCTTCCAGGACCGTGAAAGAAAACATTTCTGTTGCTGTAAGCCACCACGTTTGTGGCAATTTGATACAGTGGCCATGAGAACAAATACACTACCTAGTTTAAACACATGAGGCATCTTTAGTAGGGACCAGGTGCAGTCCTAGAAAATGGAGTTATGGAGTACGGCAGAAGAAGAAAGTGTTAGGTTACCTTCAGGAATATAAAACCTTAGCCATGTAGGATCTTTGACGTGGGTCGCAGGGCAGAGCCGGTGAGCAAGGCCCTTTGGGAATATTAATTCATCAAGTGTTTATTAATAACCTACTACATGTCCAGGATTGCCCTAGGTACTGGGTGGGGCGAGAGGGTTGTGAGACAGTGTCAGGATTTTTAAACTTCCTGTACTCCCCAGAACTCTCCAATTCTCTACAGCGAGTCTAAGCATCATTTTTACTATTGGTTACTATATTGGCAGACTTTCATGTTCATGATCTCTCTTAATCCTCAGAACTGCCCATTTTATCCCCCTTTTATGGATGAGGAGAAAGAAAAGTAATTTGTTCAGGGTTGTGCAGATGAGAGGAGGAGAACTCTGTTTTGAAAACCAGGAAGACCAGCTTGCTGGGCAGAATCCGCACTCAGCCCTCAGTTATGCACACTGCGACTGGAGAGACAAGAATCTAACCTTGGACGTCGGCTGTGTGAGGTTGCTCTTCTGTCAATGAGCAGTGCAAGCAGACTAGAATAAAGCCACTTACATCACGACCTGAGGGACTCAGGTTAGCCAAAAGAATGCACTTCTTGATGGAAAAGCACCAGAAATTGCTGACCAGGGAACGAATACAGAAAAGCTAACTCTGGATTTATTTAAAAACAGGAGGATAATTTCATCTGTCTGAGGGACTGTCTTGAGGACTCAGGAGCCCAGATGCCCTGACTGCTGCCACCTGGCACCTCTGGCTGCTGGAGACGGGCCTTTCCTGCAAACACCCAAAACCTATCACTGCTTCCACCGGAGTCGCGCAACGGGAGCTTGGGCAGAGAGGGGCGAAACAAGCACGGGAGCATCTCAGGTGTTGTCTGTGGACCACGCCACTGCCTCTTCCCCCTGCTCAGGGGCCCTTGCCGGAACCAGCATTCGGGTTTCCGGTGTCCCAGTCACCCCACCTACCAGCCACCAGGTCCACAAAAAGCCTACTTAAGACCTCTCCCTCTCTCTAGGTTTAAAAATAGTCTCTCTCTCTCTCTCTCTTTTTTCTTTGTTCCCCTCTCTCTTTCTCTCTCTTTTCTGTCACTCACACACACACACTCCCCCCACACACGTAGACTGAAGGCAAATATTGTTTTAAAAAAAATCCTCTCCCTGAAGAACAGCTGTGTTAAAATCTCCCACGATGATCGTGGATACACACTTAACTCCATCATTTATTGCTATACATATTGTGAGGTGATGTTAGTAGGACTGTATGGATTTTTTAATTTATATCTTAGACATTGTATCTTTCAGGTGAATTGAGCCTGTTATTGTTACTGTCATGAAATGATTCTCCTTATATCTAGGAATGTATTTTACCTCAAGGTCTACTTTGTCTTATATTAAAACGACACTAGCTTTCTTTTGGTTAGTGTTTACATGGTATATCTTTTCTAGCCTTTTACTGTCAATCTTCCTGTATCTCATATGTGAGCTATGTCTCTTGTAAGAGCATAGTGTTGGGTTTTTTTCTTCTTTGTCCATTAATTGGAATATCTAATCCATTTACATATACAATGTTATCATTGATACATCTGGGTTTATGTCAACTGTCTTATTATTTGTTCTCTATTTGTCTAACTGCTGTATCTTGTTTATTCTCTTTTCTTGCCTTCTTTTGGATTAATCAAGTACATTTTATTATAATTAGCCCTCTAGAAGCTTTTTAATTACACATTTCTCACTCTTCTATTAGTGGTTACCATAGAAATAATGACACACATCCTCGGCTTATTAGAGTCTAATATAAATCACCACTTTTACTGCTTTGTGGCCAACTCAAGGAATTTATAACACTAAATTCCTTTACTTTCACCTGCCTTTGTGCTATTATGGTTATATATTTTAGTTCTACATATATTTTAAACAATCTTCTTGGGCTTTATTTTACTTATCATAAAATTCACCCATCTCAAGTGTACAAGTCAACGATGTTTAGCAAATTTTGCCAAGTGGTGCAACTATCACCATAACTTAGTTTTACAGCTTTTTAATCCCACAATAAAATCTCTCACATCCATTTACAGTTAATGCTCATTCCCGTTTCTGGCCCCAGGCAACCCCTAACCTACTTTCTGTGTCTATAAACTTCCCTTTTCTGAACATTTCGTGTAAGCGGAATCACAATGTGTGGTCTTTTGAGTGTGGCTTCTTTCATTTAAGCACGGTATTCTTGAGGTTCATCCACGAGGTAACATGTGTCAATAGTTTATTACTTTTACTGATGAATAATATTCCATGCATAATATACCACATTTTGTCTGTCCATCACCAACTGATCAACATTTAGGTTATTTCGACTTTCTGGCTGTTATGAACAATGCTGCTATGAGCATCTGCATGAAAGTCTGCATGTGGACATGTGTTTTTTTTTTCTCTCGGGCACATAGCTAGCAGTGGAATTGTTGGGTTGTGTGATGGTTTTATCTTTAACTCTCTGTGTAACTACCAAACTGTTTTACAAAGTGGCTGCACCACTTTACATTCCAACCAGTAAGATATGAGGTTCCCATTTCTCCGTATCCTTGCCAACATTTGTTATTATCTGCCTTATTTATTCTATTATAGCCATTCTTGTGAATGTGAAGTAGTACCTCATTGTGATTTTAACTTGCACTTCCCTAAGGACTAACGATGTTGAGTATCTTTTCACGTGCTTATTAGACATTTGTGTATCTTCTTCTGTGTACTATATAGGCTTCTTTTTGATTGGGTTACTTGTCTTTACATATATTATTTGTTTTACAAAATCAATAAATACTTAGATTTGTCAATAATTACAAGCAAGACCCTATCTCTACTAAAAATAGAAAAAATTAGCTGGGCATGGTGGCATGCATCTGTAGTCTCAGCTACTCAGGAGGCTGAGGCAGGAAGATCGCTTGAGCCCAGGAGTTTGAGGTTGCTGTGAGCTAGGCTGATGCCGGGGCACTCTAGCCAGGGCAACAGAGCAAGACTCTGTCTAAAGAAAAAAAAGTTTTATGATGATGTGCCTATGACAGTCCTCTTTGTACTTACTGTACTTGGGGTTTGAAGACTTTCTTGGGTCTATGATTTGATGATGTTCATCGGTTTTGAAAAATTCTTGGCCACTATCTCTTCAAATATTGCCCTTGTTCTGTTATCTCTCTCTTCTCATTCTGGAATTTCAGTTACACATATTAGATCTTTCCAACATGTACCATATGTCTCTTATCCTCTTTTCTGTATATGCCATCACATTTTTCTCTTCATGCTTTGATGTGTGTATATTACCTGTTGATCTTCCGGGTTGCTAATCCTCTTTTCTGCTGCGTCTAATCTGTTGTTAAATCCATATGTTGAGCTAATGTCAGCTAAAGTATTTTTCAGTTCTAGAGCTGTCATATGATTTTTCAATAGATTCTAGTTCTTTGATAAAATTATCCATCTTTTCTTCTATTTTATTAGGCATATTAATCACAATTATTTTAATATCCATGCCTAAATAACTCCAAGTTTTTGCCTTGGTTTTGGTTATTTGGTTCTGTTTCCTAGTGTGCCTGGAATTTTGTATTGGATGCCAGTGACTGTGAATGAACAAGTATAGAAGGAATTTGAGGCTCTGGTGAATTACATCTTTCCCCAGAGAAGACTTGTTTTGCTTTGGGGTACAGTGGAGGCAAATCACTGAATCCAGATGAGGACTGAGGAATGTGGAGCTGGGACTCAATCTTTTCTGAAGGCTACTCTATTTTCAATTCACTCTAACTCCTAAAATATAGCCATTCCAGGATACTACCTGGAATTATTAATATTAATACCAGGAACTGTCCTCTTGACAGACCCTGATTTCCACATTGTCTGCCCAGATCCATGAGACCCAAAATTTCTGCTTTGCTTCCCTGTCTTTTGACAATTGATTTCTGTTCAGCATCTTAACTCTCAGCTTCATGCAGCTTACAGTTGTCAAATGCTTTAAGGGAGCAACACAGCAGAATATTGGACTGATGTCATTCGTCCAATGATGCTTTTCTTCCCCCCAGAACTCTGGTCCCCTAATTTCTCGCTGCCTTGGTAGCTCTTTGATGTTCTCAAACGCATTTGGTTGTTGTTGGCAGTGGTGGTGACAGTAAGTTTTGTTTGTTTTTATTTGGGGCCAGTTTTCCTAGTTGTTCTCATTAGGGACATTTGTCTGCAACAAGTTTCTCTTCCATTACTGGAAAGAAAATCTGAAACACAGCTGCACTTGTCCTAAAGTGCCATTTGCTGCCAAAACTCCAAAATACAGAGCCCCCAGGAAAGGATGCTTCCTGGGAAAGAATACACAAATTCCATTTGCTTTACTTAAGCACTTGTCAAGAAATCACGGTCCCTGACTTGATTTGCCAAGATTTGGGACTACCAATGTGAGAGGTAAGCAGAGAGGAGACCTGTCCAACCTAAACGTGAATCATAGCATGGGTGACCATGTGTTGAGGACTAAAGATTCCGTGATTTGTTTCCTATTCATCTCCAGCACACAGTAGATAATAAATACTTGATAAAGGGGATGGAGGTGTTTGAAAGGATGTGTGAGAAGGCCTGAAAGAGCCCCATCTTCCCAACATGGTAGTGGTTGACTATTACATGCAGATTGTTCTCACTTAATATTATAGATGTATTTCGAAACTTTTAGGTATAAATAAAATTCACATTCATCAGATATTTCAAATGAATTCTATTGAAGAATCTTTGCAACAACTCATTTTGCATTTGAAAAAAAATTGAACTGAACACAAATAAGCTCCTATTAAGAGTAGCAGCAAAAATTTGTTAACTCCAATCACATATGAGGTACTACACGTGTTTTTTCCTATTAATTTTTCAGTTCACTCAATCTCTCTTCTGCTGTGTCCAACCCATATATTGAGTTAATTTCAGTTACAGTATTTTTCAATTTTAGAGTTGTCACTGATTGCTTTTTGTGGATTCTACTTCCATGACACATTATCTGATATATTTATATCATCATAAAACTAGAATATATAGGGTATATCCTATATTGCATATTACATATATACACTAGGATGATATACATATCAGATAATAATATATATATTCTAGTAGATACATTCTAGTTTTTGATGATATACATATCAAACAATTTATATGACTTTATACACAAACATATGTAATGTTATTCACTCTTTAAGACTTTGAAAAGGATGTACAAGTAATTATCCCCCTCCTACAGATGGGGAAATTGGGGCTCTGGGGTGTGAAGAGGTTTACCCAAAGCTTCAGTCAGTAGTGTCATGGTCAGCTACTAAATTCAAACCTAACTCCAAAGTTCATGTTCCATCTACTATCCCATGCTATAAACTCTAATATTTATATCATGGGTTTTCTTAATTCAAGAGCCAACTACACATGTGTTGAGGCTTATAGGCCAGCGCTAGCAGTGTCTGTTAGAAATGTAACTTCCCAACACTGAGTGGGCGATCAGCGCAGTAGCTCCCTGACCCCTTCACACCTCGCTCCCTCAGTTCCAAGCCATCACATGGCATCCCCAAAGGCCAGGATCTTGGACAACACCCAGAGCTCTCTTAAGCAGACTAATGACAGCACAGGACAGCATTCAAGAGCACAGGCTCTGTTGCCAGACTACCTGGGTTTGAATCCCAGTTTCTAGCCTTCCCAGCTGTGACAGCTTGCTCAAGTCTCTTGCATTTTTCTGAGCATTTTTAACTCTAATCACATATGAGGCACTACACGTGTTTTTTCCCATTAATTTTTCACTAATTAATTTCACTAATTAATTTTCCCACTAATTTTTCCTCTTGCATTTTTCTGAGCCTCACTTTCTGCATCAGAAAATGAGAATGAAAATAGTTCAGCTTGTTGGGAGGATTGAATAACAGAATATAGGTATAGGTTTAGCACACGTAAGTACTGAAGGCTTATTACTATACTAATTCAATTCCATTTCATCTCAAGGTGAAAACAGTCTGCTAACATTTGCAAAGGGCAGCCCTGTGCTGAGCTTAGGGACTAGATGAGCAAGGCCCAGTTCCCACCTTCAAGGAGCTCTTGGTCGCTCAGAGGAGATGGGCAAGGATACACGATCCAAGGAGACAGAGTGAGTCTTGCCTGAGGAGTAAATACAACAATTGGGAGAAGAGTAGTCAGAACAACTGCTTCCAGCATTGGGTCTTAAAGAATAGAAATGATTTCTCCAGGCAAAGAAAGACCGAGAAAAACAGCAAGCCAAAGTCACAGTCACGTGACATGCCTGGAAAGCAGGATTGAGAGAGGAAACGTGTTCACTACCAAACCCATCTCCTCCTGGGTACCATTGTGGGAGGTTTTCCAGCAGCATCTACCCCCTGCGTTCATTTGTTCCACTCACGGGAATTTCACAGACTTTGGCAAAAGCACAATTGACATTAAATTTATAGGTAAGGATTTGCCACCAGCTGAGCTGCAGGCTTATCTTTCTCACAGCTGCCTTTTGTGGACAGCCCTTTCCAGAAGCTTTTGTGGGGAGTGAAGTCTCAAGGTGAGGGCTCCTCTCACCTCCCCAGAGGAGGCTTACAGAAAACCTGAAGCATGTTTCGTCCTTGAGATAACTCAGTCTCCCTTTATACTTTGTTACAATTTATCTGGCAGAGAGGCAACAGTTGCTTTTGTTCCTGCAAGCCTAGCAATAATTCTGGCTGTTCCTTATCTCTTATGCATCCACTCTATTCTAGTTACCAGGGAGAGCAATGCCTGTTATTAAAAAGGATTGGTACAGCTATTCCCATTTATCCAAAGGTGGAGAGAGAGTCTTGGTAATTTTACTTCAGACTGATTTCCCCTTCGGACTGTATAAAATCACATCTTTGGCCTCTTGGTGGTCTTCTTTAAGGATTCATCCATCCACTCATTCATTCATTCATTTCCAAACAGTGGTAAGGGCATCAGCCTTAGAAGATCTAATCTACCACTAACCAGGCATGTGGCTTAGGAAAGTTACTCCACCTTTCTGAACCTCACTGGGTCACAATATCAATCAAACGAGCACAGCACCTGCCAACAGCAATCACTCAGTGAATGATTAGCTATTATTCTCATCATTAAAGTGATCATTCAACAAACATTCGTCTGTCATGAGGGCAGGATTTGGGTTTGTTCTCTCCACGGCTGTGCCCACAGCATTTAGAACTGAGCCAGGCACAAAGCATATGTTCAGGAAACATTTGTCAGCAAATGAATGAGCACTGACTTTGTACCAGACCCCACCACACTTGGTGGATATTTTTTAATGAGGAAAAATATGCAATGTGGGGTCCTAAATGGGACCCGGAAACAGAAAGAAGACATTAATGGAAAAGCTGGTGAAATCCAAATAAAGCCTTGATATCTTTTCTCAGTATCTATTTTTTAATAAACTTTTAATTTTGGAATCATTTTAGAAAATTATCAAATGAGACTTTCAAAAGAAAAAGATCCAAAGAGGACCAAAAATATATATGCATGGTATCATCCTTCTCAGATTTTGGAACAGTCCAGATAGCAAACATTTATCAACAAACCATTTTACTGGTGAGTCAGATCCAGTGCCAGACTGCCTGGATTTGAGTCCTGGCTCTCCCATCTACTATTAATAGCTGTGTTACTATGGCCAACTAGCTCATCCCCTCTGGGCCTCCATTTCCTCATCTTTAAACGGGGATAAAAATGATGCCTATCTCATGGTAATGACATGAGAATTCATGGATTTAATATGTTTAATGAGCTGAGAACTGTGTCTAGGACATATAAGTGAAGGTAAACTACTTAATAACCTTATTCCTTCTTATATAGACGAGTTATTAAACATAAAACTTAGGCTGCATATTTTTGTAAGGTGTTCCCTACAAATACATTTACCAATCAGAAAATTTAATTCTGGGACATCTGCATCCTGATTTTTGGTTCTGAAATAGCTCGGTCTTAGCCATATAGAAGAATTAACATTAATATACCAGGGGCCAAACACACACACACAAATGACAATCATTGGGGATTGTCCCTGTGTTCAATTATCCACGCCCTTGATCTTCTCTCATTAGTCTGGATAATGGGGAAGTCGGGACACTGTCATAATGCATGAGTGCTTCTGGCTTAATCTTTCCTGAGTCTGCAATGCTAAGCCTCAACTCAGCACCTTTCAAGAAAAAGGTACACGTCCATGCACACACACATGTGCGCACAAGAAAATACACGTCCCTCTGGCTGAAAAACATTGGCAGTTCCCAAAGAAGCAATTTGCTTCAGTCACACCTGGCCAGGTTTTCCTGCACCGTAAAACACAGCAATTAAAACATGTCAGGGAAGCTGCACTGCTATTTGGAGGGAGAATTACTAATTTGTGTTTACGGTTTACAAATCAAATCATAGCCGTGTACTTGGATCATTACGGTTGTGTAATAAAAATATGGTAACTGTTTTTATTTTGCAGAAACTATCATTTCCTTAGATTTTGCAATTCACTAACACTAATTGGCAAAATTGAATTTTTCTAGCATGAAAGGAGATAAATGGCTCTTCATTATTTAATCAGGGGAAAACTAGATGCCCAGACCACAGGATTTTATTGGAACCTGGAGCTGCTTCTTGCTTCATTCAAGTCCAGACAAGTAAGACAGGCTTTGCAAGGGAAGAAAAAGTCCCTGAAGGTCTAGAGCCCAGGACCTCCAAGGCCTTGGGGCAGATCTGTGGGAATTATCTTGTCTGGCCAAGAGGGGTCAGTCTAGGACCTCCTAAGGACCATCGGAGTTTTCTCTTTCCAACCCACAACTGAGTGACTATTATGGGATGACTAGGAAAGCAGAGATTAAATCTGGCACTTTGCTCTAGAATATCAGTTCTGGCAAACTCCCACGAATGCTGCAAAACCTAGGCCAGATTTTACCGCCTCAGTAAAACCTTCTCCACTGATTCCTGCACTTTGCTTGTGTTTCAAGTGTAGTACTTTAGTTTACCTATCGATAAACTCCCCCACAAGACTGGGATCCACAAGGACAGGGACTGTGTCTGTTTTCCCCAAACCTAGCATGGCAACTGTCACAAAGGAGGTGATCCATGGAAGAGGGGGCAAGACAAAGGGAAGAAGGGGGAGAAATGGCTTAGCAGGTCCCATTGTGTCAGGCGGCTATTGCTGCAGTACGGCTGGGTACTGACGCCCAAGTCCAACAGCTTATGAGGAGCATTTATTTCTCACCTGTGGACCCCCAGCTAGGCTGCACCGTGTTGCTGTGAGCTGGTTTGGCTTCAGGTTGCAGGTTGGGCTCATGTCTACTACACGGAGCAGCAGCTTCTCCAGGGCATGTTCTTCTCACATAGCAGAAATGTGAGACTTTGAGCTAAATCATACCAGCATGTTTAAAGCCTCTGTTTGAATCCTATCCACCAACATTTCATTGGCCAAATCAAATCATATGACCAAGTCCAACATCAAGCGGCAGGGGGAGGGGCAGGACTTTCCATCTCTCCTGCTGAGATGCAGAGAGCATGGCAAGGAGCGTGGATTTATATTAACATACAGGAAGGGATTGAAGAGGGGCCAACAGAGGGCAATGGTTAAGCATTAAGCTCCAAAGTCAGGTTGCCTGAGTTCAAAGCCAGGCTCCAGCCCACTAAGATTGTGCCCCTGGAGAGGTGACTCACTCACTCACTGCCTTGGCTTCCCCAAGTATCAAATGGACATGACAATAATACCTATTTCAGGGGGCTGCTCTGAGGACCTAATGAAAATGGTTCGTGCAAAAAATTTAGCACAAGGTCTGGTCCTAGCATGTGCTTAGTAAATTCTACCTGTCAGTTTAATCCTCTCCCTTCCTCCCATCGAATCTTCTCCCAAAAACACCAGACTTCCCAGCCCTCATCCTTTCCCTGTGCCAACCCTCCTGTGGACCCCCCAGTTTCTCCCCAGTCGGTCCACCTATTTTATGCAATTCATACAATCCTTTTATTAACCCCGAAACTCGAGTAGATCTTTAGTAGCTGCTCAAGTGCCCTCAGACATTAGGCTCACAGCCGGCACCAGAGCCCCCGGCTGACATTGACATGAGCGTCACCAAAGTCATTCTGCCCATAAAGAAGGTGTCGCAATGATGGATGGCTGCAGGCTTCTGAGCTGCAGTGTGCCTCCCGGACAATCCATCTTTCCCTGAAAGCCAGAACACGGCTGTGAAGATAAAGAGAGCGCAGTGGGAGTCAACTTCACTCCCCAGTGGATGTGCAGGGCACGGCAACAGTCTGAATTTTCAACTAGATTAAATCAAGACAAAGGTGTTCAAGACAAAATGCGGGTAGGTGCCTCACAGGTGCCACTCCTGGGTCCAAAGGGCCCAACCCCATGTTAGAATCAAAGAGCCTTGAAGCAGAGCCAGAGCTCAGTCACCAGCTGGCTCAGCACTGGCTTCTCAAATCTGTTTTACAAATCAGAAAGCTAAGGTACAGGGGGAGAAATCTCTCCAATCTGCAGCTAGTTTGGGGACAGAAGAAGGATTAGAATCTATCCCATTAGGGCTCTTTCTCCAAAATTAGATACCAGGAAAAAGAAAAGGATTTTCTTAAATGAAGCAATTTTTTTTTACCCCAAGGCATCTACTCATTCAAAACTTAAAGATTATATTATTTTATAAGAGGGTGGTGCTTAACTCACTTTGAAGAATTCTCCTACCTGGAATGTCATTCCTCCCCTCAAATATGGCCATGACCTTCACCATCATGCAGAGCCTTGTTGGATAAATATTTTATTCAGAACCAGAACACTGTGTTTTGTAATTTTTTTTATTATGTTAGCCACACATAGTATAGACAACAGTATCCTGGATGTGGTGAGTTTCTAAACTCTACTTCCAAACTCATTCCTTCCTGATTTGCAGTTTAGAAAACCAGTGACAAGTATGGTTCCAAAAGCAATACTGACTCTGTGTGACCTTGGGCAAGTCACTTACCCTTTCTAAGCCTCAGTGTCATCAGAACAAAAGGAAAAGAGAAATACTTCCTAACTCATAAGGATTCCAGGAGACGCTACACAGAGTGCCAGGTGTATACAAGTTCTCAAAGCTGTTACTATATGACTTGTCACCATCGTCGTCATTGTCATCATCCATGACCCAGCAGGACCCAGCGGAAGGAAGTAACACAATGGGATCATCCTCTACTCATGTTGCTTAACAATATGGGAAAGCCCTTCCAGAAGAATCCCAGATACTGTACATTTCTAAAGTCCCAGGTTGTTAGTTTGCAGAAATCTGATCTTCCCCTGAAATCTGAGCAATAAAACTTCTGACCACTCTACAGGAACACGCCCTCTGGACCCTCAGCTCTGTGGTTAAGAGTTTGAACTCTGATGGAGCCAAGGTGGAATCCCAGCTCTGCCACTGACTTGGCTCTCCTTTCCGTTCTTGAACATACTGCCAAGCTTGTTCCCACCAACGTCTCTGCACAGGCTCTGCCTGTGCCTGGAATGCAACCCCACCCCCACCCCTGCCTCCTTCACCACTCAGGTCTCAGCCCAAATGCAGCCCTTGTACAGCAGCCTCTGAGCACAATGAACACTGTAGTCCCTTCCACCCTGCACATCCGCTTTCCTCTGTTTTAATCACTATGCAACCTTGTAAGTATCTGAACATGGGTTTGTTTCTGGCTTCCCCACTAAGATGTAAGCCCCATGGGGACAGGGACCTTCTCCATCCTGTGTTCATGATCTTCCCCATGCCTAAAAATGTGCCTGGCTCAAAACAGGCCCTCAATCAAGAGCTGCTGAATGAAAGAATGGAACAGTAAAGATGAGATTTGGACACAGGTCTGTCTGGTAGTGCAAAGACCAAGATCTCAGCCTACCTCCCCTGGCTCTTTGCTCGGCTGTTCCTAACCCTGCCTTCTGCTGTAACGCACAGAACAAAACCCTCTTCCTTTGTGAAACTCTTCAGGTGTCTGAAAACAGCTCCCAGGCCCCATTTTAAGTCCTCTGTGAAATACCCCGTCATGCTCAGCCATGTTTCATACAGAAAGGTTTCAAGGTCTGTTTTAAGGTCCCTGGTGACCCTCCAATTCCTCAGGGTCCTTTCTCTCCAATTGCCCTAGGACTACACGCACCCTGGGGAAGGCAGCCTGACCTTCCTGTGGGTCTATTAGCACAGGCACCTTGACATTCCACTTCTATTAACAAGCCCCAAGTCTGAATTATGTTTAATCTTAAAAGGCTTTTCTGAAAGGGCTTTATGGAGCAGAGAAATTGGGTCACACACAAAAACAAGAAGGCCACTTGAAGACACTGAAAATATAGCATCTCTTTATCAGTATAGCTGCCATGCTGCAATGACAGAATCCTGCATGAAGGTTTTCATGGAAAGTGATAGGGACTTTACTTTTAGCTACTTTAAGACAAATGCATATTTAAAATGTATATTTTTGCAGGTTTTTTTTTTCTCTGAGAACAAAAGCAATATTAACCTTTGAAAGGGGGTGAAAATCATAGATGATGAATATTTCTTGTCTCCTTAGCTATTCCCCTTAAAGCTCTAACTTGGAAAAATGGCAAATGAGGAGGATGCTATTTTAACTGTCACCTCAATATTAAATGTAATCTGTCACTCAAGCCAGCAGTTCGTCACCTTAAGATACTGATTTGTGCTTGGGAAAATTTACAGCCATTTATTGTAGTCATGCATTGAAGTTCCCAGGAGATTTTTTAACTCTTAAAGATAAATCTCCCTCTCATTTTCAGTGCCTGGTTATTTTTACTCATTACTGAGAGGGACCTGTAAGTTTCACTTTAATTAGGACCCAATGTGACTCTCCATGTGTGCACACGCCTTTGCACAAAGGGGGCTTGAAATTAGGGAAAAGACTGGGGAAAAGTAGAAGAAAGTCACTGCGTGACTCAGAAACACAAGCAGGGTTTGTTCATTGCTTCATTCTTGTGTTAAACATTGAATTAGAAAATTTCAGGGTGAGAAAGGAAAGTGCCTCCGTGTCATATAGGCAGGAATGCCAACGAACTAAGGGTAAGCACCTGCTCTCCCAGCAGGGACGGACAGTGTTCATCGGTGGTCTCGGCCAGACAGGGCAGAGCCAGACTGGTGTGTCCCTGCCCTGCCCACTGTGGCAGTAACAGCACAGAGATCTCAGAGCACAGGGAAGCACCAGGTGCTATCAGAGCCAGCAGCACCCCAGCCCAGTTTGGGGGAGAAACGGTGAAAGCTTCTTGGGAGAAATGACTTACAAGCGGAGACCCAAGCCTAGTAATTTTAAGACTGTATAGAGGCTGGATCAGATCTAGACTTCTCAAAATGAAAAAAACAAAGGCAGAGAGGGAACATTATCAAACCAAATCACTGGTCTTCCCCACTGCCTCACAGGTGCCCCTCCCAAGTCTCTGCCATCTCAGTCAATGGCCACTCCATCCTAGGACCACTCAGGGTAGACACCCTTGTGGTCAGCATCAACTCTTCTCTAGTTCTCACATCCCAACATTCAATCATCAGCAAATCCTGTGAGCTCTATCTTCAAAATATATCCTGACTCTTGTCCTGTCTCCCTCTGCAGGAGTCCAATTCATGGCCACACTAGACTGGACTCCCTGCCTCTGTCCTCTAATTCTTATGGTCCATTGTCAACACAGCAGCCAGAGGGGTCTTTGAATTTGTATGTCAATCAAGGCACTTTTCCATTCAAAGCCTTCTCACAGCTTCCCACTTCACCCGTAAGAAAAGCCTAGTTCTTTTCAATAGTCTGTAAGGTCCTAAGCTATCTCCGTATCTCAACCCAAAGCACCTCTCCGCCCTCCCTTCCTATTTCTTCCTCCTTGTTCACTCCCTACCTTGACCTTCCTCGATCTGTACCAGGGTCCTTACACCTGGCATCCCATCTGCCAGGAGCACCTGCTCCCAGGTACTCACACCTCTTTCAGATCTTTGCCCAAATGTCACCTCCACATTGAGGCCTTCCCCAACCACCCAATTTAAAATTGAACCCGAGCCTCCACATCCCCACCCTCCTTGATGTTTTACTTCACTCCCAAAGATAAGAATATTCTTTCAACATAACCACAATAGATTGTCTCATCAGGTGGGGAAATTTTTGTAACTACAGAAAAGTATAAAGAACTATACCAGCCATAGCAAAGGAATGAAGTCCTGACACCTACAGCCAAACATTCTGCTAAGTGAAAGGAGTCCATCATGCACAGACCACATCGCCTATGATTCCATTTACACAAACTGTCCAGAAGAGGTAAATATATGGCTACAAAAAGCAGATCAGTGGTCACCTAGGGCTCAGGAGTATAGAGAAGTCAAAGTGGGTGGTACCTAAAGTGCACAGGGGTTTATGCGAGGTGATGAAAAGGCTCTAAATTTGACTTTGGTGATGGCTGCACATATCTGTGAATATACTAAAAACCCATTGAATTGTGCACTTTAAATGGGCAAATTGTATGGTATATGAATTAAATCTAAATAAAGCTGTTTAAAAAAAAAAGAACAAAAGTAAATAAATAATAAAATAAAATAAAGAACTATACCACCCCCAATTACTCCTCGTTTTCATGGATTTACTTTAAGGGGCTTTTTCCAGTCCCAACCATCTTGGGATGACAAGGGTCTCACAGAACCACTGAGTCAATGCAAGCAGAGGGGCTGGGACAGGTCTGAGCACGCAGAGCAGTTAACTACACTGGACCCTTAAACAGCACAGGTTTGAATTGTGCAGGTCGAGTTATAAACAAATTTTCTTCCATCTCTGCCACCCATGAGACAGCAAGACCAACCCCTCTTCTTCCGCCTACTCAACACGAAGATGACAAGGATGAAGACCTTTTTGATGATCCACTTCCACTTAATAAATAATAAATATGTTTTCTCTTCTTTATGATTTTCTCAATAACAGTTTACTCTCAATAACTAGCTTACTTTATTGTAAGAATACAGCATATAATACATATAGCATACAACATACATGTTAATCAACTGTTATTGGTGAGGCTTCATTCTGGTCAACAGTAGGCATTAGTAGTTAAGTTTTGGGGGAGTCAAAAGTTACACACAGATTTTTCTATGGGGGTGTTGGCACCCCAACCCCTGCGTTGTTCAAGGGCCGACTGCGTCCCCATTCCAGCTGCTGTGCGCGCATTGCTCTGAGCCGGACACCCGACCGTACACCTGGCTAGCCCACCAACCTCATTCGTTAGAGTCTAAGCCCTGTGCATCTGCTATGGCTGACCAGTGTTCTAAGCACCTTACTACAGAAATAAAATTGTACAGCTTTAGAAAAGTAAGAGAAAACCTCCAAGAGAGCCAGGTTTCTGGCCTCAACTGGGCATCTCTGGCAGGTGACCCTGCCACTGTCTCTGAAGCTGGACAGGGCGTCCTCATGCCAGCTGCCCCGAATGGCCCCACAAGCCTCCAAGGTTATGACTTGCTGAGTCACGTCTTCTCAGGATGACCAGCAACTGTGCATTTAAAGCTGTCAAAATCTGGGCGAGAAGGTAACCCCAGGCTGTGCTTAACCATGACAACTGTCCTCGCTCAGGGGCAGACCGCAGCAAAAACCCAAAGCACAGCATGCACGGCTGGCTCAGCCAGGTGGTGCTGAAAAAGCAGCCCCAAATAAACCCTTCCCCTAGCAAGTCAGGTGCAGAGTGCAGCCATCCAGACAGAAATGGGATCCCAAGGGATATTATCAAGGGGTTTCCAACAGGAAAGAGAAATATCAGCACCTTCTCCCTCTGAAAGTCCATTCATTCGGAATTCGCGGAGCACCAGGTTAGAGGCCGGGAGGTAAATAAACACAGGCCCAATGCCCAACACACACATGTTCTTTCTGAATGTCCACAGGAGCCAGAACTTTCCTGGAAAAATGTAAGAGGGGAGGAACTGATGGTCCATAAAGAAGAGACAGAGCCATGAATTTCCCCCAAAACACAGAAAAGGCAGAGAAAGGCAGGGCCCAGGCACCCAAGGGTGAGATTCTAAGCCCCTCCTACCCCAGTTCTTCTTCAACATCAGATTCAGACCCTGGAACTTATTGCACCATTACATGTGTCAGACCCTGCACAGAGCAGCAAAGGGATAAGAGAGGTGGAAAAACCCCATTTCCTGGTCTCAGATGGCTCATGACCTGATTGTAGACGCCAACGAAAATGGAAACAACGATAGTGTACGGCAAGACAGAGCGTGAGGAGGGGATTACAAAGTATGAAAATAACAGGATATGATGAACTTGGAGGAGATGCTCATGGATTACAACAGGGGCCAGTAAACTACAGCCCATGGCCAAGTCTGGCCCATCGCCTTTTTTTGTAAATGAAGTTTTATTGGCACACAGCCATATTCACTCACTTGCATGTTACCTATGGATGCTTTCACATCGCAAGGGCGGAGTTGAGCAGTTGTGATGGACGCCATCTTGCCTGCAAAGCCTAAAATATTTACTATCAGGATCTTTACAGAGAAAGTTTTCTGACCTCTGCATTAGAAGATTCAATATTGAAAAGACATGTATTCACAAACTGACCATGACTCCATAAAATCCCAATAAAATTACATCTGGATTCCTTGTGAATATTGATAAACTGATTATAAAATGTAGTGTGAAAACACAAAGCACCGGAACAATCAAGGCAATTGAACTTTGAGGGACCTTTTCCAGTATCAGCCAACTTTGGATAATAAAGACCTCAAAGAACGACAAAGACAAGGCACACAGAGGCTTGGCATGAGTCTGGGACACAGTGAGCACACAGGACAGTTAGCTACTGCCATTCCAAACACTACGTTCACATTCCTGTTGACATGTACACCTGGCCCACCAACCTTGCCTGTTAGATTCCAAGCAACGCTGGAGTACTTACACTCTTAAATGGCCAGTCTCACATGTCACCGTAATTAAAACAGTGTGCTGCAAGTACAGGATAAGGAAATGGATCTGCAGAACAGAGAGTCCAAGACAGACTACACATAGATGGACTCTTGATTCCTGACAAAGAGCACTTCATTTCAGATCACAGGGGGAAAGGATAATCTTTCTAATAAATATCTTTGGTTAAACAGCATATTCTTCAGAAGAAGGAAGAATTGTGACCCCAACTCACACCGTATACAAAAATCAATTTCAGATAGATTTTAGATCCAAATATAAAAGGTAAAACGATAAAGTTTCTACAAAATAACATAAAAGAATACCTTTCTGACCTCAGGGTAGACAAAGATTTCTTAAACAGGACACAAAAAGTACTATCCATAAAGGAAAATATTCATATTGTAGATTACATTAAAATGATGGATTTTAGGCAAGCTACGTATCTGCCATCCATATGGCTCAAGGACTGGTATTCACATTATATATAAACTTTTAAAATTTAATTGGCAAAAGACAGATAAAGCAGTAAAGAAATGAGCAAAAGCTTTGAGCAAACACTTCACAAAAGAAGATGTCCAAATGGCCAGTTTAAAAAGATGTTGATACTCATTAGACATCAGGAAAATGCAAACAGAAACAGCAATGGTTTGCTACTATGTAACCAACATAATAGCTTTAATGAAAAAGACAGAATACCAAGTGTTGACAATGACACGGAGCAACTGGAACTCTCTTATATTTTGATGAAAGTGTAAACTGGTGCAACCACTCAGGAAGGTGGTCAGCACCTAAAGCTGAACACGGGCACATCCACGATCCAGTTCTTCTACTTCTAGAGATGTGTGTGCACATATATACCAAAACCGTGAACTAGAATGCACTATTATATACTTTCCATAATGGCCAAAAACTGGAAATAACCTGAAGGACCATTAACAGTAGAATTGACAAATTAGATGTATGTGATATATTCATACAGCAAGATACTACATAGCAATGAAAAAGAACCAACTGTTGCTACACAAAACAACGTGGAGGAATCTCATAATTGGTTAAGCAAAAGAAGCCAGAGAGAAAGTATACTCTATGGTTCCATTCATATAAGATCAAAAGCAGGCAAAACTGCACAATACTGTCAAAAGTCAGGATAGGGGTCACCCTTGGGAGAAGTTGGGAAATGACAGAAAGAAGGAGCTTCCGAGCACGGATAAGTGTGTATTTTTGTGTATGCTATACTTCAGTTTCAAAAGTTTCATTGTCCCTTGTGTAGACAAAGATAAGTTTGCTAATTGTTTACTGTGCTGAGTACAAACATTAGAAAAACCTGCCATATAATCTCAATTTTATTCTGAAAAAGAAAAAAACATTTGAACACCGAAAGAAAAAGGTTAGGATAAAGGAGTCCATTAAATGGAGTAAATCTGTCTTTATGAAAGTGTTTTAAACAAGGCTTTAAATACCATATGTATGCCCACAACTCCCAAATTTTCATCTCCATCCCAGTCCTGTCTCCCCACCTTGGCTGGTATTCCAAGTATATTCTCACCACCTGCCCTTGAATATCTAATAATTATCTCAACCCTAACGTGTTCTGACCCAAACCTTCTGCCCAGAGTTGATCTACCCATAGCTTTCACCGTCTCCTTGGATGGTAAGGCCACCCTTCCAATGATTCAGACCGAAAACCTTGGAGTAACTTCTGACCCCTTTCTCTCGTACCCTTTGCACATCAATTCTATTGACCCTACATTCCAAATACATCCAGAATCCAGCCATACCCTGTCACTTCTACTGCTACCACTCTGGTTGAAGGCAGGCATGGTAATGTGATATATATCAGAGGTGTGTTACACACATGTGTTTGTGTGCATGCATGCACACATACAGCATCATATTTCACCTGGATTACTGATAATTGGCCATTAGCATTCCTGCCCCTATAATCCGTTTCCCACACAGAAGCCAGAGTGATTCTTTAAAAACCAGAAGTCAGAACCTCTTTCCTCTGCTCAAAAGCCCAAGTCCTTACAGTGGTCTACAAGCTCTTCCACTATCTGTTTGTCTGATCCCCCCTTCGCCTCCCTCAAACACAGCAGGAGCCGTCTCCCCTGGAGCCTTTGTATTAGCTGTTTCTTCCCTAGATATCTGCACAGCTTGCTCCCTTCCTCTTCCTCACTTTGCTCAAATGCCGCCTTTCCAGCCGGGCCCCCCTGGACTACTTTATTTAATAAAGCGACCTGCCCCCAACTTCTCCCTCCATCCATCACACTCCCAAGTTTCCTTAAGTTTTCCACTTTCTCTTTTTTCCATACCCTTCTAACATACTATATAATTTACTTACTTTGCTTATTTTTTACGATCTATTTCCCCTGCTAGAGTACCAGCTCCAGCAGGACAAGGATTGTTGTCTATTTTTGTTTATTCACATATTCCAAGCAGTTATAGGAGTGCCTGGCACATAGTAGGTGCTCCACAAATATTTTCAAGTGAATATACTTGTGGTATTGTCCTTGGGTTTCTCTTTTTGTGGCAGACGGACATTGGGAACCACTGATAATTCCACTCAGTTTGGGGTTCCCAGAAAGAGATCTCAGAGACTCAATATTGTCATCAGTCACCTGATACTTACTGAGTGCCTACTCTGCGTCACATGCTATCCAGGCACTGAGGATACAGCAGTGAACGAAAAAGGCTGTCCCTCGGGAAGCCCACTTTCTAGAGGTAGGAGCGAGAAAAACAGCTACACAAATGAGGTCACTTCAAAGAGTGAGGAAATCTGAGGTACGTGGATGTGCTAAAGCGGAACTGGGGAGGGGCAGTGCCACTTTAGATGGCAGTGAAAGAAGGAAACAGACATGCAGTCAGCAGGGAGGGGGACAGAGAACATTCTAGAAGTGATGGAAGCCTTTGGAAAGTCTTTAATCTCTCTCTGCTGGGTGGAGAACTGTCTGAAAGTGGGCAAGAGTGAAACAGCTCCTGCAGGAGAGGCAGGAGAAGGGTGGAAGAAAGTCACCAGCAATGAGGAGCTGCCCTACTTTTCATTCTTTCAGTGGAGAATGGTATTTTCCACCCAGCTTTATTAACGTATAATTGACAAATAAGAATATGTTTATGGTGTACAATGTGATGCTTTGATATACAGGCATGCTTTAGCGATATTGCGGGTTCGGTTTCAGACTACCGCAACAAAAGAATATTGCAATGAAGTGAGGCACATGAATGTTTTGGTTTCCAAGTGCATATAAAAGTTATGTTTACACTATGCTGTAGTCTATTAAATGTGCAATATCATTGTGTCTAAAAAAATGTATATACCTTAATTAATAAATTCTTTGTTGCTAAAAAATGCTAACAATCATCTGAGCCTTTAGCGAGTCTTACTCTTTTTTGCTGGTAGAGGGTCTTGGTCCACGCTGACAGCTGCTGACTGATCAGGGTGGTGGCTGCTAAAGGCTAGGATGGCTATGACAATCCTTCACACAACACAACAATGAAGTTTGCCACATCAATTGACTCTTCCTTGAAGGAAAGATTTCTCTGTAGCACACGATGCTGTTTGATAGCATTTGACCCACAGTAGAACGTCTTTCAGAATTGGAGTCAATCCGCTCAAACTCAGCCACTGCTTTATCAATGAAAGTTTATGTAACATCCTAAATCCTTTCTTGTCATTTCAACAATGTTCACAGCATCTTCACCAGGAGTAGATCCCATCTCAAGAAACCACTTTCTTTGCTCATCCACAAGAGCAACTCCTCATCTGTTCAAGTTTTATCATGACGGTACAGCAATTTGGTCACATCTTCAGGCTCCACTTTTAATATTCTAGTTCTCTTGCTATTTCTACCACACCCACAGTTCTTTCCTCCACTAAGTCTTGAATTTCGCAAAGTCATACATGAGGGTTGAAATTAACTTCTTCCAAACTCTGTTAATGTTGATATTTTGACATCCTCCCTTGAATCATGAATGTTCTTTATGGCATCTAGAATGGTGAATCATTTCCAAAAGGTTTTCAATTTACTTTGCCCACATCCACCAGAGGAATCACTATCTATGGCTGCTATACCCTTACAAAATGTGTTGCCTAAATAGTAAGACTTAAAAAGTCCAAATTACTTACTGATTCATGGCCTACAAAATGGTTATTATGTTAGCAGGCACAAAAACAACATTAATTTCCTTATACATCTCCATCAGTGCTTTTGGGTGACCAGGTGTATTGTCAATGAGCAGTGATGTTCTGAAAGGAATATTTTTTACTGAGCAGTAGGTCTCAACAGTGTGCTTAAAATCTTCAGCAAACCATGCTATAAACAGATGTGCTGTCATCCAGGCTTTGTTGTTCCATTTACAGAGCACAAGCAGAGAAGATTCAGCATAATTCTTATGGGCCCTAGGATTTTTAAAATGGTAAATGAGCATAAATCCCTCTGCTATTTTCTGAGCAGCAAGAATACAGAGACTTTGTTCTGTCCACTTCTCTATGTGTAGCACCTGGCACATAGGAATGTAGGATGGGTGGGGAAGATGAATGTTAATTAGGGCAGTCTTAGAGCACCTACTATCCACACTAAGCAGTTTGGGGGATACTGAGCAGGCTAAGACACAGCCTCCCTCTCCTAATGCTTAGCGTCCCAGCAGGAGTCTAGGGCACAGACCCACAAGACCATCCATCAGAAAGCACAAGACAGAACATAATCACTGCTGCTGATACATGCTGCATGGCATCCCTTCGTCAAGAAAACACCATTCTTACCCGCATCTGGGGACACATCCCTCCCCCATCACATGTAGCCCTTGGGGGACTCCCCAGCCAGGGCCTTTCTCCTCCATAGAACAGGTGGACCCATGACCAAAGTACACCCAAGAGGACCCCACTCCTAAACATCCACATTTGGCCTGGAAGATGCAAGCACCAAATGCACATGGAGCTGATCGTCCCACTGGTGAAGTCTCAGAGAACCTGCCATTTAGGTCTTGGTCCCAAGGCCACCCCCCCGCCCCAATCCCCCATCAATGTTGCCCTAACACCAGTCTTTTCTAAAGCCTGGTTCTTCTCCTCTCCTTGGGTTCTCTGAAATCTCCCTAATGAATTTTTTTCTCCATCTCTCCCCTCTCTGTCTCCCCTCTCTCTTTCCCCTCCTCTCTACCCCCTCTTCTCTCTTTCTACCCCCTCCTCTCTCCCCCTTCCTCTCCCTCCTCTCTCTCTCCCCTCCTCTATGTGGATCACAACCAAAGAATCCTAATCAAAGCAAGGAGTGCTTTGCAGACGGTGTTCAGAGATAAAGGAGGTGGGGTGTGGGTGGAGCCAGGTCCAGGCTCAGGGCCTCTCTCTCTGGTACTAAAAAGTGCACATCAAGGCATGTGGCCTTGTGCCCAGCGTCCTGTCCAGTGCTCCCCCCTTCATCGAGATTGGCCACCAGATGCAAGATGTTCCAACGAGTGGAAGAAGCAGAGGGCAGCAGAGAAGCCAGGGTGCGAGGGAGGAAACCCTGGAGCACACAGCCCCGGCTGGAGCAGAGGGGAAGGAGGAAGAGTCACAAGACACTCACGGGGGTGGACAGGACTCCCTCCCGCCATCC
>CAUYSK010062860.1:0-18364 GCA_963575035.1 Avahi laniger
GGATCAACACATAAGTGCATATATAAGAATTACATCTATTAGATATTGGGCAGGGGGGAGGGGGAGGAGGGAGGAGGGGACGGGTATATGTGTACACAAAGAGTGCAATGCACGCCACGCAATAGGATGGACATATTTGAAACCTGGACTGAGGGGGGGAGGGGAGGCAAGGGCAACACATGTAACCTAAAAATCTGTACCCCCGTATTATGCTGAAATAAAAAAAAAATAAAAAAAATAAAAAAAAATAAAAACATTTTCTAAATATCACAGTGAATTATATAAAGCATGTGTAAAATTTGAACTATATTACAGAGTTACTATCCTGATACTATAGTAACATACACACACACATGCACACAAACTTTTTGAATACTTGGTATGAAAATATTCACAGTAAATGACACATTGGCATGTTGAAAGGACCATTATTCAAATGTACATTTTGTTCCTTTTCTGTATGAATATACATATAAAACTTCTCATATTACCCAGAAATTGAATCCAATCTACTCTGATATTTACAATAAGATTTTTAATTTTTAATTATTTTGAAGGGCTTATAAAGGCTGTTCTAGAGTAACATATGTTGATAAGTTTTAAGAATAAATACATAAAATTTATGTTTTTGCTCATGTGATCCCATTGGACTAAATATCTATGTATGTTTCCTTGAAAAAGAAAATGTAATAATGTCTCATATATTAAATTACTCCCTCTATCATACTGCTTACTTTACAAACACAACCTACATAATAGTCAAAACCACTAGATATTCCTCCGGAACTTGCCACCTCTTCACAAAGAGAATGAGAAGCCTCTCTGTCTTTGTGTTGCCTGTGAACCTTCTTGCATAGGCTTTATCACTGTGTCATATTTGTTTACCTCCACATTGGACTGTGAGCTTTTTGAGACCAGGGACCATGGTTTAGGCATTTTGATCTTCCTAGCAGTAGAGCTGAGCTGTGAATATTTCTTCAATTAATGAATGTTAACAAATGAATAGTACTTATTGTGATCTATTGTGCATTATTATCAGTTATGTACATGTCCAATGACTACTTGTTCTACCCATTAAGTAAGAAAATGCTTGATAACTGCAGGACTAGCATACATACATGTGTATACCTCTTTCCCTAGTGCACAAACCAAGGTGTTTGGTAAATATTTATTAAAGTTAATTAAAGATAAAGTTAAGGAATTGTAAAAGTATAAATTATAAAATTTTCTGTGTTTGTTTCAATGTTTATTTCTGTGTTCGTTTCTGTGTTTGTTTCAGCAGTAACAACTACTACCTTGATTATATTTTTTTCTGAGTAGAGTGGAGAAATTTTGTCCCCCAAAAGTATTAGGGTTTTGATACACTCGGCTCAAGTTTCCAAAATGAATTTCTTTCTGAAGATAATATTTCATGTCCTTTCTTTTGGGGGTGGATTAGAGAGGTCTTACAAATACATGGGATAATGCTCTATCTTGAAACCTCAGGAATAATCCCCAAATAGACATTAAGTCCTTTGGTATCTGTAGAGATTGAAATCTAGTATAAGGTATTTCTTAGTACTCACCTTTAATTATCCTGTTGAGGCATTTTCTTCTAGTAATACACGTTTCAACTTAAACATACATGGCATCCACCATCACTATAGTACCTCTATAAAATAGTTAAAATTTCAAACAGAATTCTATACATTCATTGTGATATTTAGAAAAATGTTTTTAAACAGAGTAATATGGCCAGTATGAAACTTCAGAGCCAAACTTTCAATGTAAAACTGCCCTTTGAAATTTAGAAGGCTTACTATTATTACTGTTTAAAGTTAAAATAATAGCATCCATTAAATTCTCTCAGAATTCATATTGAAGGACCAATATGTACTTCCTGAGAATAATAAAGACTTCAGTTATTCAGACACTGATCTGACATGGTTAGCTATAGTTTAGAATCAAATAAAGCATTTTCTTTAGAGTTCAAAACTCACAAAGCCTGTGAACAGGTCAAGCAGATTCTAATATGCTACATCTGCTCCTGTGGTTGCTCCATTTTTTATATAAAATGTCATTCAAACAGTATTCTCCCTATTCCCACATGAGTTCTTAGACTATTTGAAAAACTCATGGGGAGAAAGATTACTTATTCATGAAAGCAGGGTTTCTTTGGTCATCCTAAATTTGATTGGCACTAGCAGCAACTATGTCTGACTCCAAAGATTTAAATATTCATTAGAGCATAATCATGGCATTTAAATATCTAAGCATTAGAAGTTTCAAAGTAATTCTCATTTTGGAATAAACATAGCCTATTTTACATAGAAGAACTAACATAATGACAAAGTATTACGTTCCTACAAATTTCACTGTTTGGGGGACTAAAATGTAGAATATTTAGAATCCTATTAGAATATCCTACAAAAGGTTTCTTAAATTATTATCAAATTTTACCTAAAAATCAATCAATAAATAAGAAATTGCTCCTTGCAATAACTGTATGTATATGCCTCACTTCAAATGAATTGTCTATCATTATACATATAAATTAAAATTTTATGACTGAATCACTATATATAAAATCAAGGGTAATTCAATCACTCTTGGAGATTGCTTTCATAAACTGCCTCGCCCAACATAACTGCACTGTGGATGTATGTGTGGGGTATGAGTGCACACACACTCATGCACACACACACATACACGTAGTCAAGACAAAGGTAGAGAATAGAACAGATATTAGAACCCAGAGAAAGAGGGCAAGCTGGGGAGAGAGGGCTTTCTGACAGGTTTATTTTCACCTGATCACCAGTTCACCTCAAGGTCACTTTACAAAAATGGTGCAAGGAAAACAAAGGTCCGTCCCCCCAATCCTCTCCCTCTCACTGATCTCCTTTTGGTGTTCCTTACTGGCCACATCTAGCTGAAAGAGCGCAGGGAGACCACTGAGGCATTCCTCACAGGGCTTCCTCCCAGAGCACAGAACACGTTGTGGAAAGTGGAGAGCAGAACTGGGGAGACACACTGAAAACAGCCAGCATATTTTTTTGAGTTTATAGCTGAAACCTTTCATTTCTCTCTTTCTACACATACTGTTTACAAGTACGATTTATTTAGAAGGGCATATTGTAGTAAGTTCATTTGTTAAATTACAGTCCATTTACAAGATTTTATATTAGCAAATTAGATTTATCAAAAGGCTGATGTCAAGATGTATGATTGTTTGTTATGTTTTCACCTTATTCTAGGTATGTACTTTCAGAATTGGAAGTGAAAGTTTGATAATTAAGAAGCATACTAAAGAAGCATTTGGCCTTTTATTTTGACTTTCCCATATTGATTTTAGTTACATATTTAAAACGTTTTTAATTAAAATATATCTTTATTCACAAACACAAACCAAAATGGGGAAAAATGTGGGTCATTTTTTCCCTAGGCATTTGGGTTTAAAAGTAGCAGCTACTAGAATAATGTTCAAACATTTTTCTTGCTGTTACAAGAAGAATGATTGTCAATTTTTATCACTCTGTATCTATAATGAAAACTCCAGAGGTATAGAATTGCTTTCTGCAATTGCTTTTATGGAATTCTCAACATACAAAGTTTACTTTTTTTAAAAGAACTGATAAAACGTGACACAAAAGACTCATTTTTCAAGGACTTGAAGGAAAATATATACTCATTCTTGCCACTATTTTATTTGCAAAAATTTCAACTGGAAGATCAGAACACCTAATTCCAATCTAATATGTTCTATGCTAATATATTCATTATGTATTTAGCTTCACTTAAAGGAATGCAACATATGTGTGTATGTATATGTATATATGTAAAATGACACTTTATAACTATGGTGTTTTATCACATACATTTTACAATATTCCTTATCATTGGCAAACTAGGGAAATTTTTACTACAGTATTTTTAGAAAGTTATCTAAAGTACCAACAATAATGAATTATTAAACAGATCATGTGATTAAATGTTTCACTTTTTGTAATTAGTTCTAAGATGTTTAGCCTACCGAATTTCTTAACTGCATGCTATTTGTAACTTTTAAGTTGGTTTTCTTCATATTAACAGAAAAAGCTCAAAAATTCAATTGATTTCAGACCATATTAATTCACAGTTCAATATACTATTAATAACTCTATTTGCTATGCACTTAAACAAGTTCGAAATGTCAAATGGAAACCATTACACAACATGATTTGGCTCACTTCAATGTTTCAGTAGGTCAACAAGACTGTCTGTCCCTGTCACTATCGTGAGGAGTAGCAACCACAGGATTTGACTAGGAATTTTCGCCTCAAGTTTTCTGTGCATCTTACGAGATCTGTAAGATTTTTCCCAAAGATTTCAACTATAATTGAAGGTGTGTTTATTAGTAGTGCCTCCTGGATTATTTCTTTCCTCTATGTAGCCTTACTGGTGTTTCTACCAAATACTCAAAGATAATTTATTTTCTACTAATGTCCACATCGGTAAGATTTGGATCAGTTTTCTTAAGTGTTTAGTGCCTACAAAAATTACTTTTCTCCAGATAAATTCAGTGTAAGAGATTGAGTGTATTTCACCTGGCAAATCCTTCACCCACTCTGGCTAAATTTCAGCATTTGCAGAATATCACAAATCACATTTTTTCTCTTTCTATTTTGTTAGAGTAAGCACACGAAACTGATAATTTTTCCATAGCAACCTTGATTTCTAAGATCTGCTGTGATTTTAAAATATCTGTTTAAAATATTTAATAAACATGCATTTCTATTTTCAAGTATGGTAATATGCATTCATAAGTATTCATTAAACTAACTATACCTTAAATATATATATAACATAAAGACTTCTTTCAGAGTACACAGTTCTGTTTTTCCCATTTACCAAATTAATAGGTATTATGAGTCCTATGATCTATAATATTGTCACATTAACATATAAATAATCAGCTTACCGTCAGGTATATTTTCATTTTCAATTAACTGAACAAAATAACACGTACTGAGTCTGTGGAATTGAATAAAACTGCCACAGCTCCAATCCATATTGGACCTTATGCAAACATGTAGAGTAAAATTCGAGAAGAACCCAAATCCCTTTAAAAAACATTTCTCCATTATGCCTGTGGCATATTATGTACCAAGCCCTAAAAAATCAGAAACTCAGAAATCATCCTCAGTGGCTTGCCTGCCACTCTTCATGCACATTCTATCAAAATACAAATTCCACCAATTTAATTTCTCATTTGTGTCCTGATCACTGCAACCATGTAAATTTTCACTTATTTAAATTCTTCTTGAGAGGCCTTTCTGCTTATAGGTACTTGTTACCTGATGTCTCTTCTCTGATTAAAATCTCTCAGGATCTCCCTATCCTTGAGCAAATAAAATTCAAATACTTCAGTAAATCAGGCCTGATGACGTGACCCCTACCTTTCCAACTATAGCTCCACTCTCACTCATTTGTAGAATGTACATGGAAGAGTCTGTGCTATTTCCCACCTCTGCTGTTTTGCACACAGAGTATGGTATGTCTGGAATGCCTTTCTTCACTTCCTTATTTTCCTGGAAAACTCCTTTTATACATCATAATTTTGCATAAACATAATCTCATAGGAGAGGCATACCCTGTTCCCCCCTCCTCTTATAACTATATTTAACTCATTACTCTCCCTTCCAGGGAAAGACTCATTTTTCCCTTTTTGTCTTTAGGGGCTAAAACATTTCTTGTACATTGCACCCACTCAATCAGTACTACAATTAAACCTTTTCTCTATGAGACTGTAAATTGTATGTGTGTGTATTTGGACACATAGGATGACTGGTTAAATTTCTTAATTTTCAATTAATTATTTGGTGATGTGCAAGGGCAGATTATGTTTGTAAATTTCTTTTAATAGTGTTATCCCCACCTCTGGGGGGGGAACTATAAGCCCTCTGATGTTTCTGGTAATGTTAACCAGTCTTCTATCCCCACATCTCATTTTTTACCAACACAATGTTTTTAGATATTTCAATTAAATTTTATTTTCAGTTAAAACATATCATTTTATCCTACAGAATTTTCCTAACAATATCTAAATAAAGAAATGACTACTTTTTAAAACCTCTTAAGTAAAATGTAAAATACATTTTAATAGCTAATGGTATTTAATAATTTACCCCATTATTTTATTTCAAAATTTTGGATTTTTTGAAATATAATTTACATATGGAAAAGTGCATAAATCCTAAGCTTAATGAATTATCACACGAACGTACCTATGTAACCACCAACCAGGTCAAGAAATAGACTGTTATCAGTGCCCAGAAGCACCCTCATGCCCCCTCTCAATCACCACGCCTTCCTTAATTCCACAAGTACTTACCATCTTGATTTCTAATTCCGCAGATTTGAACATTATAACTTCATATAAATAGATTTATATAGTAAATATTCCTTTGGATCTAACTTTTTTTATTATGTTTATAAGCTTCATCCATGTTATAACATGGAGTTTAGTTCTATCATTTTTATTACCAAATAGCTCTTCATTGTGTGACTTTATGACAATTTCTTACCAATTCCACTGTTGATAGACATTTAAATAGTTTCATTTTAGTAATATGAAGAATAAAGTTGTTAAATGCATTGCTTTAATATCTGATGATCTCAGAAAGAATTTGCAATTAATGTCACTTTGAATAAGTTTGCTCATTTTCCATCAATTCATATAATTTTTCTGTCATTTAGATGAATGTTAAAAGATCAAATCTTTAAAAATATATTTATTTTTTATATACTTATTTTTAACAGTTTTTAAAATTAAAATTCACTAAAATTATATTTAAATATAATAAATGAATATATGTACCAGAAAGTATTCACTGATTTCATCTGTACAAAGACTACCATTATTTTCCCTGTGACAATCCACACAATTAAAAATATGGTCAATATGAATAAAGACATGTGTGACCACGACCCATATGTAGCCTTAAAATTATACTAGAAGACTTGGACTATACAGACATGCTGCCACAGATTACTTTTGTGAGCATGAAGTAATTTTCCACCTTCTATGCATCTTATTTATGTGCCAAGGAGTCTTCTTAAGGCACTGTCCAGCTCTCATATTCTAAGAATCCATTTTTTCTCTTTAAGTAAGAGCATCCTATGTATCAGAGAGAACTGAAAAATTATTATTATATGTTGGATTTTCCAAAAATTAACTTTAGATTGCAATGAAATTTATGGAATTGTTCTTGCATATGTTACGTTTTATTTTCCAGAACATATAATGCATATTATGTCACGTGTGATGTTGTTTTTAAGGAGAAAGCCTTCCAGGATAAATGAAGTTAAATGTGTTTTTCTCACCTGAGAAGAGTAGAAAGTTGGGGTGACAGATAAGTGTAAGAGGCACTATAACACAGATATTATGACAAGCCAAAGACAGTCTGAAGAAAGAATAGAAATGGCTTGAAAAGACCATGTGAAGATCAACCTCTGAAAAAAAAAGCAACAACTATCAAACATCATGCTAGGTCCCAGGGATACTGAGAAACAGTCCACTTTTTTTGTAAAAAAAAAAAAAAAAGTTACAGTTCATTAGGAAGATAAACTTGTAAAAAAAGAAAGAGCTACCACAAAATAGGACAATTGCTCTCCATAAAGAGAGAGATAATCAATGTCTTTAAGACTAGCTCAAAAGAAAAAAAAAAAAGGATGAATACCTGAGCAGCTGTGTTCATACACATTTTCTGGCCTGATGGAATAGCACACAGTATTGTGAGTGGTATGACACTGGTAAGGAAAATTAGGATAGAAAATATTTTGTGTGTGTGTAGAATAAAAGGATATCATCAGAGTCCACAATATAGACCAGGATTCTAAAATTACTCAATTCCATTCAACAGACAGTTATTGAACACCTGTTGTGTGTAAGGCACACAAAAGTAAACAAGACATAGGACCCATATTCAAGAAGCTCAGAATTGAGTGAAAAAATCAAAGCACAATGGAGAATAAAGAGAGCATATTATTATCAGGCATCTGTGGAACTTCTAGGGTGAGAAAGAGAGAAAAAATAATAATTTGTAAGATGAAAACATGGGATGTCAATAAAAATTCATATAAGCTTCACCAGACTGCCATTGTCCCATGGTGTCACCTAATTCTTTTTCTAGTCAAAAGAACACTCCATATAGGAAGGATGCTAACCAACACCCTGCAAAAACTCTGGCAGAAGATGGAGATTAATTCCTCCCCATTACTTGACCATACTGTAGGGAGATTCAGGAAATGTTCTTTTTGTAGTCAATGCAAGTTTTTTCACACCAAGATTAACTAACAGACGAAGTTCTGAAATCTTGTAGCAAGCAGCAGACTCTTAAAATTGTCAATAGGTTACAAAGAATATAATTTCTGCATGTATGCTGGAGGAGCTGAGGACTGTTGTGGGATTGCTGGAAGTTTATAGTTAGTGACTTTCCATTATATCCAAGTTGAAAGCTGGCCTGGTTTGAATTATATTTGACAAGGCATTGAATACTGACTGTGTACACAGCAGAGTAACTGCCCCTAGAAAGAACACATATGAGCAAGAAGTTGTATTTTCTTTAACTAAGGAGCCTAAGATATGATAAATATTATGGGGTGAAAGCTTTACAAGCAGTTTAGCAGAATGCATCCTCTTCGCCACCTGCCCCCACCAAAAGGCAAGAGTATGATTACCATGTGAGGCTGGTCTGGGAAGGATTATTTAAGAAGATGTATTTTTAAGTACATCTTGATGGAAATGAATGTTGAGCTTGAAAAGAAAAGAAATATCAGAAGAAAAAAAAAGAGAATGTACAAGTGTGGGGGTGGGGTCAGAATACAGGTTTAAAAAAGGTAAGACATTAAATCACTGAGGTTAAAATAAGACACAGGGAAATGAAGAGGTTGCATCACGTCAAGATGGGGGGAATGCCTAGAGCCAAAAATAACTCAGGGATTAGACAAGCGTAAACATGAGGTGACAGGGAGAATAACAGAATAGAGGAAAGGACAAATCTATAACATATTTTGACAAAGGAATCAGTAAGCATGATTGACTGGCTTGATATGAAGGAAAAATAAAAGGCAAGGTTAAGTCAGACTTTGATCTGGATTAACCAAAAATAGATAATAAACTCTGAGGGTGTATGTGTTTGTGTGTGTGTGCGTGTGTGTGTGTGTGTGTGTGTGTGCATGTGTGTAGGCTGAATGAAGGTGAGGAGAGAAGAAAGAGAGGGAGTGGAAGATGTTTGAAGTTGAGACTATGTAACTTAAGAGTTTTCCTTTTTCATTTATCTTTCTTCCCAACTGCGGAGAGCTAATAATTATGAACATGTCGTGTTGCAGAGCTCTAACAGCCTGTTTCCTTCTACGTGGCTGAAGAGTCAAGTTCATTATGTCTGTAGGGACTTGGAAAGCTCACAAGTAACAGTGGTCATTAATCACGCTGGCTAAATTCCTGAGCTAGAGTCAGGAAGGTATGGAAAAGTGTGAAATTCTAGACTTTCCCTATCGTTATTTTAACTTACTTTTTGACAGATAAGTTCAGGCCCTAGTTTATACTCTGCTGTTCAAAGAAGACTTGGAATAGCACCTGCTTTTTCTTCCACACCATAAATCTCAACAGGACAGAACACTGCATGTTTCACACACAACAGAAAGGATACATCATAGCCATTAACCTTCCCCTTAGTTTCTGATAAAGTAAAATAGACTCATTCTTTACAGAAACACTCATGTTTCTGTTCAGATAAATATTCCTCTTGCTGCAATAAAACCTATCATTTTACAACTCCAAGACTATCTTTGCAAAAGCACTGAGTGTTGATTTGAAATTAATATGATGGGAATGCAAAAATAACACTTTAAAGACAAAAGCAGAACAGTTAATTAAATTTAAATGTATTTTTTCACATAAAGAAGGTAAAAGTTCGCTCTCATTCTTGCTCTCCATCCTCCCTCTCTCTCCATAAACATCAAAGAATTAAAGGCAGGATTCTCATTAGTAAGGTGAAGGAGATTTGAGATGACATATTGCAGAAGGAGAATTGAAGCTGTCAAATGACCAAAGCTGGCAGAAATAATCCTCCTTTGCAATCCTTTTGAATCTAAGAATTGTGTTGTAGTTCACTTTCTCTTTTGGAAGAGTGCCATTTTTTTCCTGAATAGTCTCAATTGTTATTTCTAATGCTGGACAGAAAAGGCCTGCTCAGAGGTAAAAACTTAAAAAAAAAAGGCAATTAAGCCATCCTGAGCTAACAAAAATAACATTGGCTCATTTTTGGGTTTTTTTGTCAATTTGGTTCAACAGAAAAGGTTTAACTTCTCTAAGTACAACAGACTCTGCAAATGCCTAATGAAGATAGAACACTTGCCTGAGAAAAGCCTTCCCTGGACAAGCCCAGCTGCACTGAGGGAAAAGGAGATTTTTCTGCCATGACAACTTTTTCATTGCAGAGACCAACTGCTTTAGCCAAAGTAATCATAAACCTTGTAGAATGGTCTGCACACCATCTGGGTCCCTTCAATATCTTGGAGACTCCTTCAAAACTGGCTTTAAAAGTGAATATTTTCCTTTACATACCAGGTGTATTTACTATTGCCTAGAATAAATCTGGTTGAGGGGGGTGGGATCTTGGAAGGGACTCAACATTTTCAGAAATAGACTGAGAAACTGAAAATTGTTAGCATAACCAAGATTTTGGTTTTGTTATCCCGTCCTTTCCATTTTAGTAACTGGACACATCTATAGCTATCCATTTGCAAACAGAATGGGCTATCTCATTCTCTTGCTTGACTCAGGCTCCCCATTATCATTTATATACCATGTTGCATAAATTAAATATGAAGGTATGCAAATAAAATGATTTCCTCTTTTTTAAACCACATAAGAATAAATGAAAATCATGACGGGGGAAAAATTTCCATCAGATATCCTGAGTCTATTTTTGAAACACATTCAATTTAAACTGTGGAAAAAGAAAGTTCCATTTCGCTCTGAAAAACTAGAAATTGAATATCACCAACAGAGGTGTTTACTAATAAGCACACATCCACGTTAGCAAATGTGGAATAATACTTTTTGATTTCATACTTTTCTCAAAAATATGATTTAAGAAAATTCCTCCTCAACGTACTCTATAGTAGTTTATAAAAAAACAAATCCATATACCATAAATTAACGCTTCTGTGTTTTTTGGCATTTTTTAATGTGTGTTTTTCAGAGATGGATGCTCTCAGAGAGAAGGGTGTGAAAGTGATTGCTTTTTGTACAGCTTCTTCCAAACTACCCTGAATAAGCAATTGACATAAATGTTCTGATATCATAAAGATGTGCTATATGCAAACCAGGCAAGCACGGGGTAACTGGCAAATATATTTAAACTGGCAGCATGGAGTGGTTGAGTTTTTCATGTAATACATTGATTGTTAAAAATGAGTCTTTGACTATTGTAACTCAATAATTTTTTAAAAAGTCAAAAATGGACAAGACATTTGATAATACATTTCTTCAAAGACAAACAAATGGCCAATAATCACATGAAAAGATGCTCAAAATCATTAGCAATCAGGGAAATGCAAATCAAAATCACAATGAGATACCACTTCAAAAATACTATGAGAGCTACAGTCAGTTCATGAAAAAGTTCTGGAACTAGATAATGGTGATGGTTGTCCAATGTTGTGAATATATTTAATGCTGCTTAATTTTACACATTAAAATGGTACACTTTACTCTGAAGGTGAAGAAGAAATACACAAGGGTTGGAAAACCTATTTGAGGGAGTAATTGAGAAAAATTTCCCTGATTTTGCTAGAATTCTAGATACCCAGGCATAAGAAGCTCAAAAGACCCCTGGGAGACTGATCATGAAGAGGCAATCACCACGACACATAGTCATCAGACTGGCAAAAGTAAAGATGAAAAAGGGAAACTCTGAAGAAGGAAATTGGAAAGGATGTAAACAAATGGAAAAACATATCATGTTCATAGATCGGCAGAATCAACATTGTCAAAATGTCTATACTGCCCAAAGTGATCTACAGATTCAATGCAATCCCCACTAAAATACCAATGTCATTTTTTGCAGATCTAGAAAAAATAATTCTACATTTCGTATGAAACCAGAAAAGACTCTGAATAGGAAAAGCGACCTTAAGCAAAGAGAACGAATCAGGAGGCATCTCCTTACCAGACTTCAAGCTATACTACAAGGCTATTGTAACCAAAACAGCACCATACTGGCACAAGAACAGAGAAATAAACCAATGGATAAGAACAGAGAACCCAGATATAAAACAATCCTCATATTGCCATATGATCTTTGGCAAAGCAGACAAAACATACATTGAGGAAAAGAATCTCTATTCAATAAATGGTGCTGGGAAAATTGGATAGCCACATGTAGAAGACTAAAACAGGATTTGCACCTCTCATCACTCACAAAAATTAATTCACAATAGATAACAGACTTAAACCTAAGGCACAAAACTATAAGAATTCTAGAAGAAGAGGTTGGAAAAACTCTTATAGATATTGGCCTAGGCAAAGAATTTATGAAGAAGACCCCAAAGGAAATCACAACAACAAAAAAATAAATGGGACCTGAACAAATTAAAAAGTTTCTGCACAGCCAAGAAAACAATCAATAGAGAGAATAGGCTACCTACAGAATGGGAGACAATATATGCATGATCTGCATACTATAAGGGCTAATAACCAGAATCTACAAAGAACTCAAGTGAATCAGCAAGGAAATATCAAACGACCCAATTAAAAAGTGAGCAAAAGACATGAACAGAAGCTTTTCAAAAGAAGATAGACTAATGGCCAATAAACATGTGAAAAAATGTTCAACATCTCTAATCATCAGGGAAATGCAAATCAAAACCACTATGAGGTATTACCTAAATCTAGTGAGAACGGCTTTTATCAAAAAATCCCCAAACAACAGAGGCTGGTGTGAATGTGGAGAGAAAGGAACACTTATACACTATTGGTGGGACTGCAAACTACTACAACCTCTATGGAAAGCAGTATGGAGATACCTCAAAGAACTAAAAGTAGACCTACCATTTGATCCAGCAATCCCACTACTGGGTATTTACTCAAAGAAAGGACATTTTATAAAAAAGACACTTGCACTCGAATTTTTATAGCAGTACAATTCACAATCACAAAGATGTGGAAAAAGCCCAAGCGCCCATCAATACATGAGTGAATTGATAAAGCGTGGTCTATGTATACCATAGAGTATTACTCAATCACACACACACTCAACAACGATGAACTAATATTTTTTGTAACAACCCGGATGGAACTAGAGATCATCCTTATAAGTGAAGTATTATAACAATGGAAAAAAAATAACACATGCACTCACTATTAAATTGGAACTAATTAATCAATACTCATATGCACATATGGTAGAAAAATTCAGAAGAATTCAAGCAGGTGGTAGGAGGAAGAGGCGATGGGTAAATTCATTCATAACAGGTACAATGCATATTATCTGGGTGATGGACACACTTATAACTTTGACTCAAACTTTACAAAAGTAATTCATGTAACCAAAACATTTGTACCCCTGTGATATTCTGAAATAAAAACAGTTAAAATTAAAACAAAATTTAATGATACATTTTATGTTAAGTGCATTTTACCACAATCGAAAATAACAGATAATAACAACTGTTGGTGAGGACATAGAGAAATCAGAACCCTAATACACTACTGCCTGGAATGTAAAATGGTACAGCCATTTTATGAAACAGTCTGTAAATGCCTCAAAAGAGTAAATATAGAATTATCATATGACCCAGCAATTCCGCTCCTAGGAATATACCCAAAAGTCCACACAAAAACTTTTACAAAAATTTTCATACAAGTATTATTCATAATAGTCTAATGTGGAAATAACCCAAATAAATACCAAATGATTAATAGATAAATAAGATGTATTACATCCATACAATACACTACTATTTGGTGATAAAAAGAAATAAAGTGCTGATACATACCACAACATGGATGAATCTTTAAAACATTATATTAAGTGAAAGAAGCCAGTCATAAAGGACAATATATTATGTGATTCCATTTATATTAAATGTTCAGTATAGGCATATCCATACAGACAAAAAGTAGACTGATGGTTTCCCAGGGCTGCAGTAGGGAGAGGGAAAATGGAGAGTGTCTGCTAGTGGATATGAAATTTCTTTGGGGGATGATGATGATAATTTTCTAAAAATTATTTGTGGTGATGGTTGCACAACTATGTGAATATGCTGAAAACCAATTAATTTTACATTCTAAATGGGTGAATTGTATGGTATGCTAATTATATCTCAATAAAGCTGTTATTTTTTAAAAAGAGAATGAGCCTTTTTTGGTTCATAGAAGTTGATAAATATTGCGTGGGAGTTTGTATTGACACAAAGGAAGATTCTGGGGGATGCATCTGCTATATTCATTTCCCCCAAAGTTAGCTTTCTACATCTCTCCTCTAGCTAATAGTCTTTCTTTTTGCCACATTTTTCTAATATTGCAGACCAGAGAAGAGAAAAGAAGATCAAGGTAGAAGGACAGGAAATTGCCAGGTGCATTAAGAAGACTAATAGTAGAATCATTTGCTTGGCATTGAGATGGTTTTGGGGAACCTGAGATCTGTCAATTGTCAAAGGGGGACAGATTATTTATAAGTTTGCCTCTCTATCTAAATCCCTACGCTAATGACTGGGAACTTATAATACCCTGACAACAATAATATGAATATTATTTCAGGGATCAAAAAGGACATTTTCACCATTTGGTCAATGCAAAACAATCTCTAGGGAAGTAATTTCTCCTCATTTTCTTCTTTTTCTTCTACGTCTTCTTTCCAACTTAATATATGGGTACTTTTAAAAAATGACTCCTCAATATGTTCTAGAGTAGGGCTAGTAATATTGTCCCTCTTCCCAACCATTAGTTAATGTCCAAGCCTCCTTATTTACAAATAAAATAATAATCCTTCCTGGTAAAAAGAGATTGGTAAAGATAAGAAAAATAACAGGTTTTCTTTTCATAAAGTATATTTTTATTGAATAATTGAAAATAAATTCATTTTTATGGGCATATAACATTGTTATTTTCAAAATAATTTTTAAAATACATAAATAATAGCTGATATTATTTTGCCCCATGCATTCGATAGGAAAACAAAGGGCGCACAATGACTTGATGGCTATCTAAGATCTCATTCACATTCAGAATTTAGTTCTTATATATGTTTACAGTGTTTAGTAGACAATTCCCAATCAAAGAGTTCAAAGATAAACTAAGCTAGCATAACACAACTTCATGCATTTCCTTATTTTATCACATAATAACATGAACTGGAAGTGATCTTATATTTAGTCTTGCACATTCTGTAAAAAGTTCTTCTAAAGATATACAATTTGCTTTGAGAAAGAAAAAAGTCCCCTGCTATGATCACACTCCTCTAAGAGAGTGATATTTTAATTAAATTTACCACATGCTTAAATCCCCATTCTTTTAATAATGCTGCTGTAATTAAGTTGCATTTAATTTTCCAGATTCTTCATCGAAATAAAATTATTCTGAAGCAAATTCTCATAAGAATTGAGAAAATCAGTTTTCTTGGCATTTCAAACTATCAAGACCTTATTCCTATATATTAAGCCTTTAACAAAAATAAAACACACAAAAAACACTTGAACTATAACTGCTTAATTTAGAGCAACAATATTTGCTATTCATGGATCTGGTCCCTTCACTCGAACTCTGATCTCTTAGAGCCTACCTCCCACTGGCATCTCTGCTTGGAAGTCTATCGGGCATATCAAATTTATCAGGTCCAAAATGACCTCCCCACAATCCAGACCTACTCTTTCTCTCATCTTCTCCATCTTCAAAAATGGCAATGTCATCCTTCCAGTCATTCAGGTCAATGACAGGGTTAACTTTGACACGTCTCTTTCTTTTATACCATCTGATCCCTCTGCAAATCTTACTAGCTCTACCTTCAAAATATGTCCAGAATCCAACCTCCACTAATCCCACCCTAGTTTACATTATATTGTCCCTCACCTGAATTGCTAGAACAGCCTATTCTCTACTTCAGCCCTTGGCCCCTTATGATGGAAATTGTCTTCTTTAGGTCAAGCAAATCATACCTTCTCCTCAAAATCTTTCATCTCACTCAGAATAAAAGGCAAAGTTCTCACAATGATGCATACAAAGCTCCTTATATCTGCCTGTTCCTCCACTTCTCTGACCTCTCCTCTTCGTATTCTGCCCATTGCTCTTCTGCTAGCCAGCAAAAGGCCTTTGCATTTACTCTTTCTTCTGTCTGGAATGCTGTTTTAGCAGATACACTCATGGCTCTCTCCCTTAACTCTCAAACAAGGTCTTTCCTAATTATTTTATATAAAAATCCCCTCCAGACCCCAACCCCTCCTTCCTCATATTACCAATACTTTTATCTGCTTCTTTTTTGTCCATATGCTTAGTATTGTTTGATTTAATAGTCATTTTACTTGTTGTTTAAACTATCTATTTCACCCACATATTATATATTTAATTCATTTTTCTTAAATTGTCTGGTTCATTTCTACTAGAATATACTAGAATGTAAACTATATCCAGGCAAAGATTTCAGTCTTTTTGGTGTTGTATCCCAAGTAATTGAAACAGTACCTGATATAAAGCAATGACTCCACAAATATTGTTGAATAAAATAATAAATTACATAAGGATGTAAAAATTCATAAGAGCAAATTAGGAATACCTGTTGGTATCTTTAATTATTTTCTCTAATATATGGCACAATTTCATGTTTTAAAAATGCATTCAATTAAAAAATCTCAGGATAAATATGACAATACCCAAGTGAGTTAACTTATTTATAGGCGATATGGCATTCATCAAAATAAATTTGTCATTAGAGCTATAAATCATAAATACTCATAAAAATATTGTAAATTGCCAGTTTAGATTTCCTTTAATAATTTACTTATAAAAATTAATCAAGTGTCATTATTTGCCCTCTCAATAAATACAAGTGGCATCGAGCCAGTGCCTCTGGTCTGAAACCTAAGTCATTCTTGATTTTTCTATTTCTGTCACTCCGTCTCACAATCGATCAATCGGTAAGTCTCATCAATTATATCTTTAAATTCCACTATCTGGGATCCGCTTTCCCACAGCTTTTACTTCCACTGCCATCACCCCAGTCCCGGCAAGTATCACGTCTACTCTGGAAAATGGCAATAGCCCTTTAATAGTCCTTTAATAAACCTATTGGTTGTTGTGTTCACATTAGTCCTCTCTTCCAACCCATTTTTCACACCATAGCAATAATGTATTTTTTAAAATTCTTTTTTCCTTTATTTATTTGTATATATTCATGGGATACAAGTGCAATTTTGCTACATTGATGTTAATATATTGCATGGTGGTGAAGTCGGGACCTTCAATGTATCGTATCCATCACTGCAGCAAGGCACATTGTACCCACCAAGCACTTTCCATCATCCATCCCCTCCCACCCCCCAGAGCAAGAATATTTTAACATTAATGCAAATGTCACTTCTTTTGTTTAGTTGGTGTTTTTGTACTATAACATTTTCAACTCTTTCGCTTTTATGCATTCCTTATGCTTGCTGCCTTGTTACTATCATATAACTTGGGGATTTTTATCTAATCTAATAATCTTTGCCTTTATTATTATTTTTTTGAGACCGAGTCTCACTCTGTTGTCCTGGGTAGAATGCAGTGGCATCATCATAGCTCAGTGCAACCTCAAACTTCTGGGCTCAGGAGATCCTCTGGCCTCAGCCTTGGGAGTAGCTGGGACTACAGGCACCCATTACGATGCCTCACTAATTTTTCTATTTTTAGTAGAGACGAGGGTCTCACTCTTGCTCAGGTTGGTCTTGAACTCCTGAGCTCAAGCAATCCTCCTGCCTTGGCCTCCCACACTGCTAGGATTACGGGCGTGAGCCACCGCACTGTACCTGGCCAAGAATATTTTTCTTAAAATCCAAAGTAGATCACAGTATTCTACTCCTTAAAACCTTTTACTTTACCTTAATAATTGCTCTAGTTATTTTTTTTTTATTTCAGCATAATATGAGGGTACAGATGTTTAGGTTACGTATGTTGCCCCTGCCCCCCCTCCCCCCCTCAGTCCAGGTTTCAAATATGTCCATCCTATTTCGTGGTGCACATTGCACTCTTTGTGTACACATATACCCGTCCCCTCCTCCCTCCTTCCCCCTCCCCCCTGCCCAATATCTAATAGATGTAATTCTTATATATGCACTTATGTGTTGATCTGTTAATACCAATTTGATGGTG
>CAUYSK010062862.1:0-101348 GCA_963575035.1 Avahi laniger
ATTAACGGATCAACACATAAGTGCATATATAAGAATAACATCTATTGGATGTTGGGCAGGGGGGAGGAGGGAGGAGGGGACGGGTATATGCATACACAAAGAGTGCAATGCGCACCACGCAATAGGATGGACATATTTGAAGCTTGGACTGAGGGGGGGAGGGGGGCAAGGGCAACACACGTAACCTAAACATCTGTACCCCCGTATTATGCTGAAATAAAAAAAAAAGAACAAAATAAATAAATAAATAAATAAAACTAAACACTGTCCAATTAGGGAAAAAAAAGTATATATCTAGCTCTAAGAGTGCTAAATAATAAAAAGATAGTTAACTTCAAAGAAAAAATTTCCAAAGACATTGGACTATCATGCCATGAGAATTCCATTAGATTATAAATCTCATTTACCTCTGGAAAAAAGCAGCACATGGATAAAGTAAACCCATGGGCCTGAAGTCTTCATTATACTTTTTCCCTTCAGTTTCCTTCCCCTCCTATAGTTGTTGAACTAGAAAGAGTGATGGAGGCCGGGCGCGGTGGCTCACGCCTATAATTCTAGCACTCTGGGAGGCCGATGCTGGAGGATCGTTTGAGCTCAGGAGTTCGAGATCAGCCTGAGCAAGAGCAAGACCCCATCTCTACTAAAAAATAGAAATAAATTAGCTGGACAGCTAAAAATATATAGAAAAAATTAGCTGGGCATGGTGGTGCACGCCTGTAGTCCCAGCTGTTCGGGAGGCTGAGGCAGTAGGATTGCTTGCGCCCAGGAGTTTGAGGTTGCTGTGAACTAGGCTGATGCCATGGCACTCTAGCCCAGACAGCAGAGTGAGACTCTGTCTCAAAAGAAAAAAAAAATACAGTGATGAAGAGAGTATCCCTGTGCAATGGAAAGAGAATGGACTCTGTAGTGCTATGGACCTGGGTTCAAATTCTGGACACTGAGATTCTGAGCAGCTACTTTACCACATAGAACCTGGGATTCCTTGTTCATAAAGTGGAGCTCGTAATACCACTTTCAAAGAGCTGTGGAAACTGAATGAGATGGTACATCAACACATCCTTTGCCATGGCAAGCATCCACTGTCCACCCTCCGTGTTACTGCTGGCAGTTGGCCATGACAGGTCATAAGGCCATGGAGAACGGTATGGAGGACAACCACTTGTTTCTGAAAATCCACCTGGATAATGCCACTAAATAGTCAAGAGTTGGTTCCAAGCTGTTCATTCTCCTGTATTAAGTTGGTCTTTGCTTATAGTCAATATCCTTCAATAATATCAACTTTCTAAAAGATTGGACCTTGCCTGACTTTCACCACCATATTCAGATGAAAGAAGTTTAGAGGATATAAATGAGACAATTGATTGGCTATTTCTAGCTGGGGGAAATGGAAGGTGGGGAGGTCCTGGGAAGCCTCTCCCACCTGACAGTTTGGTACTTGTTAGTGATTCTCTGCCCCTCACTTCTTTCCCAGAGGGTCTGTTGACTTCCAGACTCCATTAGGGGTGGCCAGTGGATGGAAGTATTTGAGATCACCAGAACCATTTACGGGATCTGGCCAGTTGCTTCTTGCCTTCTTCTTCTTCTCTTTTTTTATTTATTTATTTATATATTTTTTGGTGGCTTGCACTGTGGCATCTGCTGGGAGATGCTAATTACAGCAATTAAGTAAAATGAGGATGTAATATTGCATAGCAACCTAGTTACCTAGTATGTAATTTTACTAATTTGGCTGAATCTGTGTGCTGCAACTGTTTTTGTTTTAATTAAGGATATTAATAATAATGTTTTTGTATGGAACATTTTATACAACATTCTCTAATACCTCTCTAGCATTAAAGTGATGTGTAAGCATTTCTTATGAGACAGGTTTTTTGTTTGGTTTTGTTTTTTGTTTTTCTGAAAACCAGTCAGGCTAAGGGGCATATCTAGGGATCCAGAAACAATACGCAATTCAGTACCTCAGTAGTTGGTAGAGAGAAAAACACTTGGCTTGATCTCTTGTGGGAATGAGTTCCCCTAAGTCTTGGACAAAGATTTGACCTGAAAATGGTCTTATCATACAGCCAGTCTGAGCCTTATGGAATCTGCCACTTTTGGCATTTGAAGTAATTTTAAGACATTTTATATTTTCTCTTTATCTGGTTTAGGGACCCATTTATATACAATTCTTTAAATTGGATCCATGCTGGCCATGAATAAGAAATCTTAATGTCTTTCACATTGTCTTTCACAATGTTTTGAAAAAATTGTCAACTTCTATCCCATAGACTGAAAAAGCTAACTCTAATTCCCTAAACTACCAAGTTACTACTGAAATCACCAGTCGCTAAAGAAAAAACAGGAAATGGATGTTAGGCTATTCTCTTAAAACATCTCATCCCACTCACCTTTCAAGATCACTCTTTTTCAGGGCTGAATTCATCTGGAAATTAGCAGTAAGTGTGTATAAACCCAACTTTTTTGGACTTAGTATTAGCTACTGCTTTGTGTGGCTAAGGAGGTGAGGTTGGGAGAGGAGTTGTATAGCAGTCATCAATCACAAACTTCTTGAACTTCATCCTCTTTATATTCAAGCCATTCATTTAGTCATTCACTTTTAAGTATTTACTGAGTGCCTGCTGTGTGCCTGGAACTGTTCTAGATGCTAGGGATATAGCAGAGAATAATCAAATAAAAATTCTTGCCCTAATCAAACTTGTGTTCTAATGATAATAAAGGCTATTACTATATATTCTGTGCCAAGCACTGTTCCATGTAGTATTCATATATGAACTCATTTAATCATCACAATATAACCATGAAGCAGGCATAGTATTATCATACCCAGTTTGGATGGAGTTGAGAAAAATGAGGCATAGAGAGTTTAAGAAACTTGCCAAGGTCACATAGTAAGTGCAGAGCTGGGATTTGAATCCAGATATCTGACTGCTGCTCTACCTTCTCACACCTTCATTCTTTTGCCCCTCTCTTATATTATATGGTCCTATTCATTTTTTCACTTATCCACCCTCCTGGCTAATAGGAAATGTAAAATCTTTCTGGGGTTTGTGGCTTTGCTTCCAACCATGGAAATGTGTATCTGAATTTTGTAACCAACCAATTTTTGTAAGGAACAAAGCATGTCCTTGGGCTTCTCAAGCAGTTTGAGATAATACTTAGAAAATGGGTGTGAATTGCAGCTTGAAGCGTATCCCAGGGTGCCAGTATTTTTTTCTGGTTGGATAAGAAAGTTATCTTCTCTTGAGAGACAGCATTTTCTTGGTTGCTATAGTTTAGTCCCTGCCACAGATAAGAGACAGATGGTCACATTTTTCAGGATACACAAATAGCATAAAATGTAAAATAATTAAAAGATAAATAATAGCTATTTCAGAGCCTCCTGGGACTGCAGACCCAGACAGAACTTTGGGAACAATCTTGGGAGGAATGTAAAAATACTGTTCCTGGCAGAATGGGAAAAACTCAGGCAGACAAATTTTAGCTCTGACTTTTTCAAATGTCCAAATGATGACTTTTAAAATCTTAATGTCCAGCTGAAATTTACTTGGCACCTAGTTTCCAGAGTCTGGCTACAGTAATGTGTTCCCAAGTGTGGTCTTCAAGTAAACAGCCCATTAAGAGGTCCTTTCACTGGCCCCAAGTATCAGAGCATTTCAAAATAGATCAATTTTTCGTGTGTGTGTGTGTGTGTGTGTGTGTGTGTATACTTTGCTTTACAAAATTGAATTCACATTTTAAAAACTTTTTGAAAAACTTGCATTCGTGCAGTTATCCAGCCAGCATGTATTGAACACCTGCCATGTGTCAAGTAGAGAGCTAGACACCACAGAATCAATGAGAGAGGAGACCAGGCTCCTCCCCTGAAAGGGAACAAGGTTTAGTAAGGGAAAGGAGGTGGTAATTATGGAACAGTGGAGTAATGGGTTGATAATGACGTGTGGGAATACCAAAGAGGGACACCCACCTCCAGGAGGAGATCAGATAGTGATATGCTTAGTCCTGAGCTCCACTAGATCACTTTGCTGTCAACAGCAGATGTGTTTCCCCAGCATCTTCTTACCCAGGAGCTGTCAACTTTGACACATGAGCAACAACCCTTACAGAGTGAGCACCCAACAACCCCTGTTGGCTGCCGGCTTAGGCAGTCTCAGCCTTGCTGAAAGGGCTCTTATCTCAGCTTCCCAAGAAGCAAATCATCTGTTCCAAGGGTGGTTCTCCCCAGAGGGGCCAAGATCCAGGGATGGCTTTTGAGGGGAGAGCACACTCTAACATTTCTGGGAAGTCAATGACCAGCCCATGCTTGACCTTTTTCTCTTTTTATAAGGACATAGCCTCACTGGATTAAGGTCTCGCCCTTAGGACCTCACTTAGCCTTTATTACCTCCTTGTGGGCCCTATTTCCAAATACGGTTGTTGGACTTCCACATGTGAATTCTATAGGGACATAATGCAGTCCCTAACAGTGCTCCATAAATATTTGTTCGATGTATCAGTTAGTGAATAGCAAAATCTTTATTGATTTAATTCATGAATTAGTGAGTGATTTTTGGTGTTCAGTTGGAAGGAAGGGAGAAGGGACTTGAACAGGGCAGGAAACTCGTCTGCGGCCCCTTGGAACACCCCTGAATCCAAAAGGATCTTCAACTCACAGGTCTGTGTCTCCCCGTCTCATTTGGTGGAGGCCAGTTTGTTTGTGTAAGGGATTAATGAGGACACAGGTGTACGTTACATCCCACGTGGATCAGTTAACTTCATTCTGAGAAGGGCTCTTCCAGAGCCACAGCTTGCAGCTGTGAGGTTTTAGGAGCTAGACGTGGTCAATTTAGACTAAGCCAGACAGACACAAACAAATGCAGGAAGCCATAGAAGAACATACCCAGAATTCCAGTGCTGAATTGCCACTAACATTAAACAGACAACAAACAAAACACATATGACACACAGAATACACACACACATACACACACACACGCATATATTTTCGGTACGATGAAAATCTTGATTCTAAAAATTGAAAGATTTGGGTTTATTCCAGTCTCATAGCCTTTTTAAGTTAATCTTTAAATTGTGTAGTACAGTAAGTCTTCTCACTTAACATCGATGATACGTTCTTGGAAACTGCAACTTTAAGCAAAAGGACGTATATGGAAACCAGTTTTACCACAGGCTAATTGACATAAACAAAAGTTAACTTCCTATGGCATATTTCTGGTTACAAAAATATCACCCAACTTCTAAATAAAGACCCAAAACACTTCTAATATTAGACATTAAAATAAATGTGAGCTACACATACATTTAAGAAAGATGAATAAGAACAATATTACTCAATTTTTGGTGAATCAGGGAGTGAGGGTGGTCGTAGTGGTGGTGGGTTACATCATGGAATAAATATTTGCAAAGTGGAGATTGTCAGGAGCCCCTGACCACCACGCAGTTCAAAAACAAACAAGAACAAATGAGGAAGGCTCCCTGTTCTGTGTTGTGTATGGTGCATCTGTACGATTATTATAGACATCACGAAGTTTTATTTGGCAATCATTTGTCTTCATTCATTCATTCATTCATTCATTTTCCAACCCACTTATTCCAGTTGAGGGTGGCAGGTGGCTGCAGCCTGTCCCGGCAGCTCAGAGGGCAAGGCAGGCACCAGACCTGGACAGGCCACCATCCCACTGCAGGGTGAGTCAGACACACACCCGCTCACTCAGACTGGGACCACCTAGACACGTCAGTTCGCCTCACAGGCACAGCCTTGGGATGTGGGAGGAAACCAGAATATGGAAGAACCCACAGAGACATGGGAAGAACATGCAGATTCCACACCGACACTGGCCCTGGCCAGGAATTGCTTTTTTTCCTCATCAACCATTACAATGAAACATTGAATGAAGTGAGTTATTCAAAGACCTGTCGTATATGTTTCTTAGAGGAAATTTTATGACTAAAAAAGAAGAAATTACCCATAAAATGGCTCTACATTTCAATGGATTTGTTTTCAAGCTTTCCTTTTGCACAGTTGAGTTACATTTCCAGAACTTTTCCATAGATATATATGTATTTTCCCATATTTACATATAGTATTTATAAACTAATATCAAGGTCTGTAATACTCCATCCAGAGGAATATGTACTTATATAAACAGCAGATAGCTGATGTATTTTCCCTGATTTCAATCTGGAAAAAATATCCTTTTGTTACCAGCACACGCACTAACTAGGTAGTGAAAAGACAATTTGCTTTGTCTCAGAGTTTACATACCGTACTGTACGTCTCATTAAACCAATATCGGTATATTCAAAAGAACATGTAATTCAACATGTGTGCAATTCCTCAGATGGCAAATCAACTTGTTATTTAATATAAATATTAGATAATTTACATTCTCAACAGGTTAGTTGAAAATCAATTTTTCCTCTTCCCTTTTCTTTTTAATCAATGAGAATTTCGTGATGAGACGGATAACGAAGAACGCCAATAGTCCTCCCTCCAAACACTTTCTTCGTTGCTACTTCCCATGACACACTGGGCTTCCCCATCAAGGACTCCCTGTGTGGTATTGGTCAGCTTGGGCTCTCTAACACCTTGTTATGTTCTGTTATGTCCTGAGCTACCAAATGCGGGTTTTCTAATAAATTGCACTTTTCCAGTTTTTACTGGCTTTAATTTTATAGTCTCTCTGGAAAAAAAACATAAACATTGTCAGGAAATTCACCAAAAGCCGGCATTCTCTATGAGAGTGGTGCATCTTCTTCTCACTTTGCTTCTGTCACTGCAATGTATTTATGCTGGCCCTGGCTCGTCACAGAGTTGATGTGCTCTGGATGCACCTTTAGGGGATGGAAAGTGAGAAAAAGGCTGATTTGTATTGAACACTGACTGTGATGTACTAAATACTGAACTGAGTGCTCTATATTTTATTATATTTAATCCTAATTTTATGGAGTAGGAATTATATTTTTAAGATTATATTTTTAAAATAAGAAAACTGAGTGTAGGGGTAGGGGACGGAAATAATACCCGTTGAGTACAAACCATATGCTGGTTTCTGTGCTAGGTACAGTACACAGATTATTTAGCCTTCACAACACTACCTTGCGAGGCAGTGATTCTTAAAAAGTTTAACAAATGGCAGACCGAATGGGGTTCTAACGTAGCTTTCTTATGCCTCCCAAACCTTTTCAGTTTAGCATGCAGCCTGCCAGCTGTGCCCAACTGACATAGATTTTAAGATTTTCAAAAGGAAGAGGTGGGTATACTTCTTAAAGTAGCTAAAACTTAAACACCTTTAAGTATAAAAACACTTCTGAGCAACTAAGCAAACACAGTATACATTCTTACTGCCTATCGACACCTTTTCTTAATGCATTTTTGCCTGACCCTTAATCCTTTTAAAACCTATATTAGTGTTTAGAGAAACGCTTATTCATTTATTTATTTATTTATTTATTTATAGCTTCACTTGATTTTGAATTCTCTAGCAGCTTCTCGGTCAGTCTTGCTCACTGCTCATTACAAAACACCCATCTCCCTCCAAACGAATTGGACTCCATCTCTACCTGCTAAATCCCAGTGTTTGGGCACCCACGCCAGCAGCCATTTCCCTTCACACTGTTCTAGGATCTCTTTTCAATGAGACTCATAGAACTGCCATATCTTTAATGAATCTCCCAACCAAAGGCTTTTCAACTAACCTTTTTCTTTGAGTTGATGTTACAAACCACCCCCTCGCCTAATTCCAACTTTGTAGTAAAAGAAAGCTCCTCAGAGTTATACAACAAGCTTGTTGCTAGAAATTCAACAGGCTATATAATATGCTTTATTCCACTGATAATTTTGTTATACAATATTTAGGTTTACAAGAGAAAATAAGCTTTTGGATTTCTTTTGTGCAATTTTTAACCTAGCGATAACAAACTCTTTGCCTAAGAAAATAACTCTCCCATCCATCCACCGTGTGGTTAGACACACAGCATTTCTCTAGCAAACGGTGAAGTGTTGCTTCCTGTATTAAAAGATAAGGCTGAAAATGCAGATCCCCGGAGAGAAGTAACATTTACTAAACTACACTTATGCTATGCTGCAAATGATTGCTATGAGTCTCTCTCCCAAAAGGAGGTTGAGACATGGAAGAGTAAATAAGAGAGAGCATGAGAGATCCAATTGTTTAAAAGCAATGAGTGATACATAGACCTTCAAAAAAATAAAATAAATCAAAGTAAAATAAAATAAATAGTGAGAAGTAGGACCCAGTGCCTGCTCAGAAGGTGGCACCCAGAGCACTTTGATTCTTCACCTTTTAAGTCTGGCTGTTCAGAAAATATTTATTGTGGAAGTCACATTTTATGTTGAGCATAGGTTCTAAAGTCAGTGTGAAAAGCTACCATGGTAAACATTTCTCTTGAAAATCTCTTAAAGCTCTCAAAAAGTGCAATTCTCTACCATTTCTCAAGAAGTCCTGCTTTGCCAGTTCTCTCTTGAGCTTTATCAGAAACACCTATTGCTGTTTCTTCAATTGAGTTCCAAGTTGTTTGCTTGCATTTGGGGGTTCTATGCATGAAAAATGCACACCCAGAAGTACATTCAGTGCAGCCGGATGCTCCAAACTACAAGAGACACAGGGGCACTAAGTGCCCCGGAAACAGTAGATACACGTGCCCATCTCATGCTCAGGCTGGGACATATATATGCTTAGGAATGGAATGGTGGAGAGAATTTTACACAGTATTTGAATTCTTTTCTCTCTTACATTTCTTTGTTTCTTTTTCTTTTCGGCTGAGTGAGTGGAGTTGAATTTGCACATGTTAAAGTCATATTGTTCAAATCCTTTGCATATTCATCTAGATGCACAGCTCTTGGGTGCTGCCTTAACCTCACACTACCATTGGAGAGGAGATGACAGGAAAGGTAGTAAACCCTGACAAACAGAAGGATATAGTGGACCCCTTTGAGTCCAGATCAGAAAAAAAATGAGAGCAAATCACCAATTTGGGGCTTTTACAAGGTGATATGCCAGGTGGATAAACTAGTCTCCATTTTGCTGAATTGTCTCTCTCTCTCTCTGTGTCTCTCTCTCTCTCTAGGCTGGTCCATTCAGGTCCAGGAAAGGGTTCACCCCAGGCTGGTGTGGATCTGTCCTTTGCAACACGAACTGGTACCAGGCAAGGGATTGAAACACATCTCTTCAGGGCAGAGACCAGCAGGGACCTCTCCCATTGGACAAGGAGCATAGTTCAGGGTTGCCACAATGCTGCTGAACTCATTACCGAAATCACCACCGGTGAGTACTGCTGGCAATGGACTACCAATGACACACATTATGGGAAGGACCACAACCTTTACTCCACCCCAGCCTCAAAGTAGTTTTCATTACTGGCCTCTTGAGGTACTTAAAATTCCAGAGCTAAATTTAAATTCTTCTACATTAAGGTGATGTGTTCCCTACTAAAATGGAACCTAAGGTTTTGATTATGAAAACCCTTAACTAATCTTCCTTCAAGAAAAGTTGGTAATTTGAATATTCAATTATCATTTTCCTACCTTTAACCCCTGGGTGGCTTCCTGGAGAAATAAATTTTGAGGCATGAATTAGTAGGCTTCTCAATTACAAACAACAGAAACTGATTCTGAGTAATTTATCACAAAAAATGAAATTATTGGAAATAAATGAGGCAGCTCACAGAATTGATCAGAAGACTGGAGACCCAGGCTATGAAAAAGAGCAGGAACTAAAGGTCTCTAGGTGGGGGTAAGTTGGGCTACATGGAAAGCCCTTGGAACAGTGACCAATGACCCTGGCCCCTGGTGTGAATGGAGGGGCAGAGGCAGGATGGAAGGAGCACAGAACAAGCACAGGCCATGTTCACATGGAGCTCTCGGAAAGGACAAGCTGGTAGTAGCAATGGGAGATGTGTGTAGAAGGACGAACCCTTCTATACTACACTATGTGTTGAGTACCTGCTGTATGCCAGCAATTTTATGTAATATCTCTTGGAGTTGTTCATATTGTGAAAAACAACCCTTTTTTAGGTCCTGAAATCAATTAATTGATGCAAGACCAACATTTTTAAAATGAAATAAAATGGAATAGAGAAATCGGTGTAAAAGTTGTTTCATTGTTTTGTAGAACTTTTGATTCAGGTGTTTGTGTGCGCGCACACAAGTGCATGTGTCCAGGTCACAATATGTTGCCTATCTCATCTAATCCTTACGATTCCCTTGTCAACCTGACACATCAGGAAGCAAATTCTTAAGAAAGGTTAAGTAACTTGCCCAAGGTCACATAACTAATAAATGGCAGCACTTATTTAATTCTCATTTGTGTCACTCTGAAGTCCATTCTTTGTCCACTAGAGTATCTATAGACACATGGAACTTCCCACTGTTATGCCAGTGATCCAACGAACAGCAATTCTGTTCAAGCTGTTATAATAAATAATTTTCTTGCGACTCTCTAAAGCAGATAGATATCAATATATACACATATAAATATATATCAAGAGATATAGATGATTTAAATTTTTTAATTGGGCAATGGTAAAATAAAAGACAGGGAAAATGATATAGACTCTAAGGTAACATTAATAACTAAATGCATGTTATAAAATCTTGTGTATTTGCTAAGGCGGACTCCATATTTAACCCAGTGTTTTTCATCAATCATCTCAATATACAGGTAACAGTATCTATAATACAATGGTATTGTTCCTGATCCTGAGATCTAAGACCAATTATTTCTGGTTCTGAGATCTAAGACCAGGCTCTCCCAGGTCTCCTGTGGACACTGATAAAGAGGGTGTTATGTGACATAGTAGCTAGTGCCCTCAACAACAGCTTTCCGGTAAATCTAACTTTGAGTTTCTTCATGTGGCTTCTTATAATATTCACTGTTCACCTGGTCCTGTCATGCTGTCTTGCCTGTTCTTTCATTTCTCTCTGTCTCTGAGGAAGTAGTATATGGTTATAGTCAAATAACCTTGACGACAGTGGGAGCTTTAGAGTCACGTGGGCGTGGATTCTAATTCCAGTTCTGCTTCTTCCTTAATCACTCACTTAATCTCTTAGTTTCTTTATCTATAAAAAGGTGAAGGTAATAGTACCTATCTCACAGGTGTAATAGGAGCAATAGTATAGTACCTACTCCTAGGGTTGTTGTCAATAAGTACTATTATTAATTGTTATTCTTATAATTATTATCTCCAGACCTACACTGTCCAATATGTTAGCCTTTGATCATGTGTCTACTTACATTAATTAAAATTTAATAAGTTCCTCAGTCTCACTAGCCACATTTCAAGTACTCAATAGCCACGTGTGGTCTAATGGCTACTAGGTGAACAGTGCAAATCTGGGACATTTTGATCATGACAGAAAGTCCTATTGTACAGCTCTGCTCTAGAGAAACAGAATTTCCCACAAGACATCTTAGGAACAGTGCTTCCAAACTTTAGGTGCATCAAAAACAATGACAACAATTTTTTTTTTGTTTTTACCTTCAAAAGCCTCAAATTGAAAATCCCTAACCCCACCCCCAAAGACTCAGATTCAGCAGTTCTAGGGTGAGGACTGAGAATTTGCAGCTGACAAGATTCCAGGTGGTACTGATGCTTCTGGCCCGTGGACCACTCTTGGCATAGTACAACACTAGGGAGCAACTTCCTCAGACACCCAGGTGTCTTCTAAAAAATGTGACATACATTAACATACAGTAGGGTTTCTCCAAATTTCCTCTACTCATGCAAAAATAAAAAATCAGATGTTTTGTAAAATTTCTGCCACAGCATAGCCAAGATAATCAGTGCCTTTTGGTAAATATCTTGAAACTAATTCTTGCCCCCTAATGTTTTTCCCATCATTGTTGAAAAGTTTTTGGGGTGTCCCTGAAGCTTTTATTTATTTATTTTTATTTTTTATTTCAGCATATTATGGGAGCACAAATGCCTCAGTTACTTTTATTTTTGATGCTTACTCTGTATGGCAAGAAAAACTGGAGTTTTGAACTTAAGAGTTGGAAAAGGCCCAAGCCGCCTGTATGCTAAATTTAATAAAGTTATCCATGTAATACCAGAGAAGTTGAGACTCCATGTAAAATTTTGGGAGTCTTCTATGAAATAATGAAGATGCCCAAAGGGATTTGGCTTAGTTTACATTTCATAAATTTTGTAAAATCCTTCTCTCTCAATAAGCTGAACTCTGCTCTGACAGGAAGACAATGAGGCTGTTGATAGACTAGCCGAAAAAGAATAGCAAAGAATTTTGTGAACTGAGCTAGCTAGCTAGGTGGTGGTAGAGAAGAAATTATGGAAATAACCAAAGGTGCAACCCAGTTACAAATTGAAAGGTGCCTGCAGAGAGTTAGGAAAAGGGGCTTATGTTTTAATCAGAGTTTCAATTAACTTGATAATGTGTCTAATTTATCCTGTATAGGTTGAGAATATCTTCAGATAACTGGTTCCATTATATATAGGCCACAAATACCATTTGAGGTCAACTGGAATGAAAAGTAATCACAGCCAGTTAATTTAAAATATCTGATGGCATAGCTTTAAAGCCATGCCATCAGATATTCTAAATTCTAAAGAGGTAGGAAGAAAAAAACATGGTTAAGACACAATATTCTGCAGGTGGTAGAAGTGAAGATTATCAAAAAAGAGGAGTGAGGATGGGGGGTCATCTACCTCTATGCCACTGTCCTTGAACAGGAGGAAGGGGCAGAGGGCAGGGTCCAGGGGCTCCACCCAGAAAGACCCACAGACCTATTAGAGAGCACACCTTTGGAAAAGATCAGCCCCAGTTACAAGCTGAAATGTGTCTGTTGTAAGTCAGGGGAAGGGGTATATGTTTTAATCAGAGTTTCAATGAAAAGCCACCTCATTCTGTGAGCAATAGAGATCCTCATTTCTTTCCCCAAAGGCTGGAGGCTTCCCCCACCTGCTGTCATTGTTCATGAGGGAGGAAAGCTGAGAGACGCTGTGCCAAGCCCCCTCCCCACATCCCGTCACATCCTGAGTGCCAGAGCATGAGGAAGACGCAAGGGACAGAGTGAAAAGAACTCAGTTTAGAAAGCTGAACAACCTTGGTAGTGACATGTTCACCTCTCTGAGCTTTGTTTTTTTCACCTCAAATATTGGACTAAGTTCCTGATTCAAAAGTTTGGGGTTTATAAAGCTGAGCAGAGCTGGTGATGGCATAGAGCCAGTTCTCCATGAATAATGCTCTCTGTCTTCCTTATCCTAACCCCTACTCCCAGCAAAGACAATGTCCTGGTTTCCCTAAAGATCTTTTAGATGTAGATAAAACATGAGCCAACTTACTTGACAGGGTCTGAAACATACTGTTTTGTGAGGGAAAAATCCAATCTGATACTTAACAACCTTTTTTCGGAACTCTTTGATCAAGGGTTTTAAACATTCACGAGTGTTCCTAAATAGGGACAGAGATGCTGGTGGCGGTCCCCCTGCCCAGCCCATAAGCTTGAAGAACCAGTCTTTTCCTAAACACAGTGAGAACTACAGATAAAAGCTGGCACCTGACCTGCTCAAGAGGTTTTTGTTTTGTTCCTCTGGATCAGAGGGCACCATGTGGATACCACCCCTGAGGTTCCTGGGTGCCACACTCGGCCAGGGGAGGAAACAACATTCTTTGTGGAAGATGCTACATCTGAGATCTGTCTGCAACAGCAGCTTTTCCAGGAGCCAAGATCATCAGGAAAATTAAAAGAGCACCCCTTTCAATTTCTAAAAAGAGCTTTGTTAGACACTTTTTTAAGTTAAAATTTAGATTATTTTTAAACTACTCACTCCTGACTTTTTAAGTATGTTACATGACGTGTGTGTGTGTGTGTGTGTGTATGTGTGTGTGTATGAGTATATGATAGTGATTCAGAGGAGGCTTTATTTATTTGAATCAAATGTCTGTTTTTTTCTGGCTTGAGACAAGGCCCATCTGGCCATCAGAAGGCAAGTGCTCCTGTAGACCTAGGTGTTGTCAGATGGCCACATAAGGGCTATAGCCCAGAAAACATTCAGTAGATCACAGCAAAAGGAATTTCTTTCAGTTCATTTCTCTTGGTTCTATGGGGCTATTTAAAAGACAATATCAAAATCAATCCAAGGAGAATATTTTTATCACAAATTACCATTTTTTTGCTTTAGTAAGAAATTTGTGGTTGGTCTCTGGGCCTGAGGAGACTTTAGGTATGAAGAAACTGGGAACATGGATTGATTTCCATGGTTCTTACTTGTCTCTCTCCTCTCTCTCTTCCTCCCTCAGCTTGCACCTATAAAAACCAGGAGTGCCGTTTGACCATACATTACGAGAATGGATTTTCCATTACCACTGAACCACAGGAGGGTGCCTTTCCCAAGACAATCTTACAGTCTCCTTATGAAAAGCTCAAAATGTCTTCAGATGATGGAATCAGGATGCTGTATTTAGATTTTGGAGGCAAAGATGGAGAGATCGTAAGTGCACTTTTCTTTAGACAGCGTGATTTCATCTCTTTCATTACGCAACATGATACTGCCTTCCGTTTATTCAGCATTTGACTGTTAACAAAGTACTCGCAAGCCCATGTTTTATTTGGTCCTTGAAAACCAGTGATTGGATTCAATTATTTCAAAGTTCTTTCCTTTGGTTTCATTTTCCATTAGAAGGCTACATAAATATTTGAATCAAAGGAAAGAATCCTTTACAAAGTTAGTATTAAGTTCGTATCAAATAGAGGCTCACCAGCTTAAAAAATGTACCATGCATTTTTAAAAAGTTATCGAGCATCTACTATAACCTCAGCATTGTGCTAAGTGTTAGGGATACAGAGAGGTAAAATACACAGTCCCTACCATCAGGGAGGTCTCTGAAGAGCAGAGAGGTCAGAGAGCAAAGAGAGAGGAGGGGCTAGACGACAGGCAGAATAGAGGAAGCAGCGGGAAAACAAAAAGAACCTGGTTAACTCCACCTGGGTGGAGAGAGGTCCAGACAAGGGCACGGAAGTGTGGGGCTAATGTCAAATAATATCAAATCAAATTAGCAAAAGTATCAGGTAAGGTAACATTTATACTTCTCATCTCAGTGCAGATGGTCCATGTGTTTAAATTCCTGATTTCCTGTGATCACTGCTGCCTGCCATAATGAAGAAGTGTATTATTAACACTTCACTTCCACAGGAGGGTGAGAATTGCATATTCTTACGCTCTCTAGCAAGTGTCGTTCTTGGCACTTCTCGGGAAGACATAGCATCTCCTTTAAGCTGTCGAGTATACAACTTCAAAAAGGACCTTGATTTTATGATAACTCGTCTCTGTTCAGGTCCTCCCAAGCCACCGGGTTAGTCAACAATTATTTGTTGACTTTCAGATAGGAAGAAGCCAGGAACACACTTAACAGGGTGTAAGGGTCTTTTTGTCTCAAAATTGCAGTCCCAATGTTTCTAGATGACGCCATGCTTCCTGCCCCAACATATACCAAATGTCTTACGATGAATGCTGCACGCGGTCCTGATGAAGACCATCCCCCATGGCTGACACTTGAAGTGCATTCCTTTTCTGAGAACTATTTCCAGCCAGCCATTTTTCTAACTTTTAAAATGGATCTACAAAATTTTATTGAATTTTTGTTTATTTTTATGTTTCAATCAGCAAATTCAAGCTGAAGCACCTGTCTGGAAGTAAAGCAGTGATGTGAAAGTCCATTTTACTAAGAATACTTCTAGTTCGGTTGCAGCTCTATCAATCACCCAACTGAGTACGTTTTTCTAAAGGTGACTACTCTCTAGCAAAGTGGAAAAGAACAAGAATCAGTCTCCTGCTTTATCCTTGGCTTTAAAATTCAAGGCTATTTTTGCCTGTAAGGAAAATCACTTAGGTCTAAATTTCAGCCTTTCTGCCTGTAATTATGGCCTGACTTGGAAGATTTAGGATGAACTGATTTTTTACTGCTAATACATTTAGTTGACAAGCTCAAATTCAGACACAGCCCCCAACTGTCTGGTTAAGCAACCCCAGGAGGTGGGCAAGGCCTCTCCTGTGCAGGGAAGGGAGCAGAGATGAGTCGTAGGAAATGCAATAAACTGGGAGTCAAGCCCTGGGTTCTCTTTCCAAGTCTGCAACTAACTCAGTCTCAGGAAAGTCCTTTTATTTCTCCTGATCTGAGTTTCTCCATCCATAAAATAAAGGGACTGAAGTAGGTCATCTTTGATGTTCCTTCTGTGCTGGTGACAGAATGTCGTGGTTAAGCTCAGGCTCTGGCATCAGATAGGCTTGTGTTTGAATCCATACTTCCTGTTTACTATAAGATCTACGATTTCAGAAAGTTTTATAATTTCTCCAAATCCTAGTTTCCCCATATAAAAAGTGGAGATAATAGCAATAGCTACCTCAGAGGGATTTTGCGAGAGAAAACTCAATAAGGTAGTGTGCAGAAAATATTTCGCACAGTACCTGGTTTATAATGAGGACAACCTTAACTTTGATAGATATTATATGCTCAGGTTGTTCTTATTTCCCAACAATGTCATCATCAGAACAAAACTGGGGAGGGCAGAAGAGAATCGAGAACAATGCCCCCAATTTTCCTAAATTAGGTCAGGTGATAAAATTCAACTTTTGAAGGCCTCTCCTGCCCTGCGTGCTGGGTTCTGTAGGAACACATGGAGAAAGATAGGACTTTAGAAAGTGCCTTCCCAGAGATGTGACGTATGTGCTTACAATGATTCAAGAATAGAGAACAGTGAGGACAGAGCTGCTTAGCGTGGGTTCTGTATGTAACAGCATGCAAGGAATTTTCACATACAGCATCTCTTTTAATACTCTAGTCTGTGAGTTAGTAGGACTGAGAAGAATTTTAAGTCACTGGTCCAAGATCTTACGTCAAAAAGTGTCAGAACCAGGACTCAAACTTAATCTTCTGAAATGAAATTTAGTACTGTTTCATGCTGTACCAAACCCGACATCAATAAATATCACTCTTGTGGCACCAAAAATAAATGGTCTAGGTAGACAGTCAAGAAGGGCAACATCAATGTTTATGGTGTTGGCATATCTACATTTCATAGAACTTATTTTAGAAAAAGAAATGTAAGATGTAAGGAATAAATTAAAAGAGTTATTCTTTTATCTCATTGAGGGGCAATGATTTTCAAACATAATTGCTCCAGTTAACACTTAAAAGCAGGAAGTGTGTATAGATTCATTTGATGTGTAAATCACTGTTCTGCATCAAGCATTAATTTAAACTCTCTCATGCACTTTTTTTTTTTTAATTTCAGCAACTGGACCTTCATTCCTGCCCCAAGCCAATTGTTTTCATCATTCATTCCTTCCTGTCAGCTAAGATTACAAGACTGGGCTTGGTGGCCTGAAGAAAGGGGCGACTTGCCTTTGAGAAAAGGAGGGCTGCGATGCCAGAGTATGTGACCTCAGACGTCATCTGTAGTGAACAGCGCACCAGATGTAGCATGCAACGGTCAGCTTTAGATCTCAGGAGTCAGGTGTAACCGTCCCCGACTTCTCTGTCAGTTTCAGCAACTACAAGGGGGGTATCCTAAGAAAGCACCCTGAGAAATATCAGAATAAAGATTTTTAGAACAGTACAAGGTTAAAGAGGTGAGGGCGATTGGAAATACACGGAATAGCTTCTAAATAATGACAACCAAGGACATGACCATTAGAACAGCATGTGCAGATCTTAATCGTACCAGTGTCCCGGCAACTGGTTCACCCAGGTAAGCAAGGGCTGAATAGATGAGAAATGGACATTGTCACCTCTTCCCCCAGCCTCCTACCCCCAGTAATAATGATCTCTTGTTTCACTGTGATTTATTTCCTGATTCTAGTTGAGTTGACTTTCACTGGTAGGAAAAGAAAAATACTTCATATAGAAACCAACCTTTCATTTAAGTATAAAGTAGTTGTTACTTTTTTTTAAAACAAATTATCTTTCAATAGTGTAGAATGATTCCCAAGTATTCTCATTAGCATATGCTGAGCAGGAATTAAATAAAGCATCAGATACTGGTCTGAGCTGTAAGCTAGTGGAATCTGAGCCAAAGATGAGTGTTTAAATTGATAAAGCTTTGCTAAGGAGTTGTATGCACAAAAGTTGATTAATTCTGGGACTACACTCACGTCAAGGTCTGCTGTCTTATAGCCAAGATTGATAGCTTTATATAGAGAGAGCAAATTATGGGTATTTTTTTAGAAAAGATTGTCATCTGATTCATATGTATAAAACTCACATGGTGGGGTTAACTAATTATCCCTATTTCATGGTTTTAAGTGGCAATACTGAGCAGTTTATTGACCCTTGTTTCTGCCTGTGCTTGTAGGCATGCATTTTTCATGCAAGTAATAGAGCAGCCTAGTTTAATTCTGGATAATGCTGGGTTTTACATATAGGCCCAGTATTTTAATCAAATCTATTGATAGTATCTGCAGCTCTCTCAAAATTCCAGGGAAATAATATAATGACCTGATATTTTTCTACAAGAATATTTTCAGACAATATATAGCACATTACTGATTTAATGCTTTTGCTTTTATCTTTCAAAACTAATTCACTAAAAATAACACCTATTATTTGGAGTCACTTTTGTCAAACCTTGAAAATTAGCTCTAGAATTTCTGTAAGCATTTCTAGCACTTATTTTTTTCCTCTGTAGTTTACATAGACAGACTTTCTGTATTAGATCTGTATATTTTTTAAGAATCTTATTTTTAGCAAGTACCCATACAAAGAGTTTTAAAAAATGAAACTGTTTTAAAGGAAGGTGACTTTGCTCACTTGGACATAGTGTTTACTGAGTTGCAAAGTTTTATTTTAAATCAGCATTTCCCCAAAGTATGAATCATATGACACTAGTTCCATGAGACATTGATTGAGTGGTGTTTTGGAGGGTGGGGATAGGGGTTTGGTAACAAACTTTGTTGGATACTGAGTTTAAAAAATGTTAAATAGATTTCATGATTGCCAGCCTCCTCGAAGACTTTAAAGTAACCATTCCTCACCCTTACCTACAGAACTCCTTTCTAATGGAACATCGTAAAGCTAGTGCTTTTTAAGAAACTGCCTTAGAAAACACAGCTTTAGGATATTGATTTTGGTTTGTTTGTTTCCTATTATAAAATGCTGAAGAGTAAAGTCCCAGCTTGAATACTGTAGGAAAGCTTTGATGCATTTGTAAATTATATTGCACTCTTTCACGATATATTTTCAAAAATCACTGGAATGTTGTTATACAAAAGAATTATACTTGTGTATTGTAAATAACATGTTAAAATACATATATTAATGCTAATAGTTTAATTCAACAATATGTAATCTAAGGTGCTCGGTACTACATGAAGTATGAGTTAATTACTCATAAATAAGTTGCAAAAATCCTATTATATATTTATAGAAAATTAAAATGATCATAACTACAAATATTTCTTCATCATTTAAGTTTTGGACTGATTAATATCTGTGTGGGAGTCAATAGAAACTACATTCTCTACATTTATAAAAATTTAATTTAAATATTTATATTTCAGGAAAAATATATTTGAATAAAATTAATGCATTTTCTGAAGTAAAGTAAAATGTGTTATTAGCAAGAAGTAGTAAATTTTACTAAGAGAAGTGTGTATATGAATCATTTTTTCCCCTCCAAGTTAAAAGTATATCATAATAGAGTGACTCTGATGAATCAATTTCAAATACTCATTTTTTTTCTCATTTTGAATTCAACGAGTTACAATGGCTTTCTACTAAAGACTTTAATCTTGATGTGTGTTAGGGTGTATGACACAAACTTGTAAGTCTAGATCATGCCTGGGTATAGTCAATGAGTTAACTGAGTCATTTGGGAGAATTTGTTTTTGTCCATTGAGCTCTGTGCTCAATCCCATGAATTACTAAATCTACAACGTTTGTCCCTAAGTGAAAACCAAGACAAGTGAACAATGTTTTAATCTGTACTTTATGGGAAGCTGCCTATTTGTCAGTAGATGTGGTTAAGTGAATCCTTTGGTATGGTGACATCTTTTTAAACCATCTCTTAGGGATTAGGGGGCCATCTCTTAAGCCCAATAGGGATGTAGATATCAATTTTTCTCTGACTTGAACTAAGTCGGGGAAACAAAAGTATAAACCTATTACAAACTACCCAGGCAGAGGCATCTAATCACTTCTATCAATTGGTAGAATTAAAATCCTAAAAACACATGCCCCTTTGTCCAAAAGCTTGTTGACCTTGCTTGGTTAAAGCAAGAAAAGAGTGATCTTAATGGTTACAAGGATTCTCCTAAAATTAATAGGCAGGGTTTCTGGCCTCTGTTTTACAAATAATAGATATTCCACCTTGAGGGGATTGAAGTAGGCTGGGGTAAGGGGATAATTTTTGGATGTACCTTGAGTTTTTTTTAAATGTGCCTATGTTTATAGTACCATGAATATCATGTAAAAATTACATATGAATTAAATAAATATTCACCTGTGATTTCCAGTGCAGAGGTTTATATTATATTCCACATATATAATATGGTGGACTGGATGGTGGTTTCATGATAGCGACAGAGGCCCACGGGAGTGTGAAGACAATTCTTGCTATTCTCTTCCACCAGGGGTGGGCTTGGTAGTGTTCACGGGTAAATGGGACGCCGCCAGCAACTTTTTTGTGTGTGCACTTTTTTTTTCTGAATTCATTTAAAATATTTATATTTGTTCCCATTGCAACAAACTTTAAACTTTAAAAAACTCACTAAAATATTAGTATTGCTTTCAAACTATTAAATTGAATATAGTTTCTGGATGGGTCTTCACCTAATGCTTAGGGTTCTCATATTTCACTAAGTTTTCATGGGATTTGACCTGTGCATTAAGCTCCAAATACTTGAATTCTCTGTTGTACTAGAATTTGGTTTGTGTTTACATTGCTCATAATAAATGTAATAGGTGGGGTTTTGAAGTCTTCACTACTAGTTGAAACTTTAGTATTACTGAGATTAGATTTAGAACTGTAGAATCTCAGTTTTGAAGGTCTTCAAGCTCATTTTTGCTATGCTTTATTTATGATTTTGGCAGAACTACCTTAGTATATTAGGGTATATGATTTGCTAGTAATAGTGCAACATAGTTTATACATATAAAAACGAAATAAAATTTTTTAAAGTTTGTACCACCTAAAGTCATCCCCCACACACACCATGGCCCAGGTACTACTACATCTTTAGAAAATGGTTTTGTATAATATTCCACTAAACTCAGGAATCTCTTCTAGAACATCACTTGAAGTTGTTCATCCAGCCTGAAATTGAAAATTTCCAGCTATGGGGAGGGAGCTCCTTATCTCCCCAGGCAGGCCGTTCCATTGCTGATGGCTAGATTTGTTTAAAAGTTTTTACATTCTTAGAGCCAAAACTTCTATCTGTCTAACTTTCTGTCATGACCCTGGTTCAACCCTAGAAAACACTGAAGGTCCAATTTCTCTTCCATGTGAATATCCTATATAAAAAGGTAAGTTAAGGCTGGGAGCTACTTAGTAATGTAAAATGATCTGAAAATGGTTTTAAATAGGACATTTACAATTCTTCATTTTCACCTTTAAAGAACCAATTAAAACCTTCTGTAATACCTAGTGATGGGAGGTGATGGGAAAATGGCATTTATACAACCATCAGTAGGTGCCTATCTGACAATAATTTGGAGGGCTATTTGTCAATATTCATAAAAATTTAAAAATACATGTACCATTTGGCTTACGGGAATTTATTCTAGAGATATAATTGCATGAGTGCACAAAGGCTAATATATAAGGATCATCTTTGCAACATAGTTTGTAACAAGAAGCTGAAAAAGTCAATAAGACGATCAATTGCTAAATACATCTTGGCACACAGAAATGTTTGAATGCTGTGCAACGAGAGCAGTTGATCTGTAAGTGCTAATATGGACAAAATCTCCAAGTGTAAGATCTGCAAGATGTGTATTGCCTGGGTTTTGTTTTGGTTTTTGTTAAAGAAGTTTTCAAGAAATTGCACTGCCCCCTCGCCACACCCCGTGGGGCATTTTGGAAATCTGTGTAGTGCTATTCGGTTGTCACCATGATTGGGGGAGGAGCCCACTACTGGATTTAATGAACAAGAGCCAGAGTTGGTAGATATCCTGCTGATGACAGCCCTACATCCAATGGAACCATGTCCCACACAATTTTTTATTCATATAGGTGAAAAACTTGTTTATAATTATGTGAGCCTGGACCTTGACTATATTTTATATATGAAAACATTTTGACTGATTCAATATATTCGGAATTTTCTAGACATGCAGTTACCATGTATATGGAAGAAAGATTGTGTTTTCATTTTGCTGAGGGTACTACAAAAAGTTATTCATAGTTTATAAAAACAAGTCAGCAGTAGCACGCCTGTATGTGAGTCACCAAAACAAAACACCTGACTTAGGGGCACTTCCTTCACGGTGAATCTGGGGAAAAGTCAAGCATTTGACTATTTCATTTTGTCTTTTAGTGCAGTTGTACCCCAGTATCTGCATATTGAAATGCATATATTTTATTATCATTACTTTCCTTTTTGAAAATTTCTTTACCTTACAGTTAGGAGATATCAATTATTAAGAGTTCTCAGTATATGCAAGTTATATTACTGCATTGGACACCTCCTGTGTATCTCAGATTCCTTCAATGCCTTCATCTCATCTCCTGGACTCACAGCTGCTTACTCAACCATAGGCACCACCACAACTGGCTCCGCCTGACCTAAGTGTTTCTGCCATTTAGAACCAACCAATTGCTTGCCACGAAAGGCCGTCTCCCTTGCTTCTCCCCTAGGCTGCTGCCAGGCAGCCTGGCTAAGAAGATGCATACTTAAATTTCTGGGTTCTGTCATCAGTTCCAGACTTGGATGAAAAGCCACACTGCAGGGCACAGGAACTGCCTTCCTGAGCAGCTGCTAAAGGTGATAACATGAGCAACACAGAAGTGCAGGGGACTTTAGTCCTTGTGGGGCCAAAGAGGAGTTAACATTATAATAACGAAGGCACCAAGCAGATAAATAATCCTCTTCCTGTTCCTTCTTACATACTTGTCTGAGGCATGGTTTCCCCATACACCCTCTATCCAGACAGATGTCCCGTGTGATTGGGAACACACCCGCTGAGTGGCTGGCTGGGTCTCTCCGGGCCTCCGAAGTGCTCATGTACTCCTTGGCGTGCTTTCCTGCTTTCCCTGCCTCCCCCCGCCCCTTTTTTTCATTGTTCTAGGTGGCCTGACATTGGCCCTCCCCAATAAAGCATCAGCACAAATCCTTGCCTCAGGTTTTGGTTTCTAGGCAACATAGCCTTAAGACCAGTATTAATTTTACCTCATGACAGCAAAGGAGACATTAAAAATACTTCTTATATAGAAGGGACATTTGGGTCTGATTAGTTGAGAAACAATGGATGCATATAATAAAAATGTCTGGAAGGATACATTAAACAAATTTTAAAAGGCCTCTTATTATCAGTTACTGCTGGGAAATGGGACTAGGGATGATGGGTATGACCTTAATACCCTTGTATATTACATGAACTTCTTAAATATGCATTTCAAAATTCTCTTTCTAAAAAAGGTTCTTTTTTACAGGTAATGCTCTGATATGGTGAATAATCTTTTTAACCTGTCTATAAAATCTTGAATAATAGAACTATTTGAATATGTGACCAGAAATCAATTATCATGTCACTGATGGTCCTCTAAATTACACTAAATTTGATTTCACTAGGGGAAGCAAGTCTAATACTTCATTAAAATGACTAAACTATGTCCAAAGAGGATATGGAATCACATTTGAATCATAACAGAAAAGCTGCAGGAACCGCAGTGTTGGCCTGTTATTCTGTATTCATTTTTCCCTTGGACATAAATAAGGCCTTTTCTTAGAAGAGTGTGTGACTCCATACAGGGAATATTGCTCAAACAGTGTCACAGCAAGAAGAGTCAGACAGAGGTTGGGGATGGTGAAAAATAAGGAAGCCCTGGGGGAACAAGAGGCAGGGAGGGAACTGATGCACAAGCAGACCATTCAGGGCCTTTTGGCAGCGCGGTGACAGAAAGGCATGCCTGACTCCAGTCTCAGAGGTGAGGACCCTCCTGCTGTCACGCTTGGCCTGATGGCTGCGATTCTGCCTTGGCTAGGTCCTGGGAATGTTGAAAGGAAACTCTGTTCTTGTCAAGAAACAAAGCCAGTGATATTTTCAGCAATTTTCCATTATAATTCTTTGGATGAATAAAGCCTATTTTCTCCCAAGAACTCAAAGGCAATATCCACGAAAGACCTTTAATAATACCTCATTAATTAACTGTAGCTTCTCTGTTTCCTAATTCTTACCTGCAAAAGAGGGGAAGGAACTTCTTTCTTTGCAAGTTTTCTGGGTCTCACAAGAAAAGGAAATCTAGTCCAAAATGTAAGTTATTTCTTCTTTTCTTCTACTATGGCCTTCAAACTAAGGCCTTAATAAATCAAGTTTTTGCAACTTTCTTTCTTGCACTTGGCCTCTCAATTATTTTTTGGATGTGAATGGAATCTAATGTGTATGCACAGCAGGTCACCCCACAAGTGAGTAGCTTAGAACACAGCAATGTATTATTTTTCATTATTCTGTGAGCTGGCCGGGCAGTTCCCTGCTGGTTTTGCCTGGTCTCATTCATGGGCTGTATTTGGCCAGAGCATTCCACTTGGCTGGAAGGTCCCAGATGCCTCGCTCACATGTCTGGCAACTGATGCAGGCTGTCAGGGCATCTCAGCTCTTCCATGTGGTCTCTCATCTTCTAGCAGGCTAGCCCAGTTCCCTTTCGTGGCTCCCTTACATTCAGGACAAAGTTCTACAAGAGCAAAACAGAGCCCCAAGGTCCTCAAGCCCGAGGTTCCAGCTCACATCGTATATCATTTACGCCACATTTTACTGGTCAAAAAAAGTCACATTGCCAGCTCAGAAGCAAGGACTAGGGAAATAGACTCCATCTCTTGATGGGAACAGCTCGAAACATTGTAGCCATATTTAACCTATCACATTCCACCCTCTGTACACAAGTATTTTCATTCCTTTCGCATGCAAAATAATACAGGCTAACGTCCAATATTTTGTGATCGTCATCTAATAGGTATGAGACTCTTAGTGTGTGGCTTTTTAAAATCCACAATGTTGTGTCCTAAAAAAAAAAGTTAACTGCCATCCATACATCCAATATACAATGGCGAGGCAGGAACAGGATAACTGCAGCAGATACTTCCTTTCATTAAGGGACTAGTCACTAATTCACGGTAATTCTGAAATTCAACTGAGAAGGGATGACCTTATGTGTATGTGGTGCTACATGTGGTTTCACTTAAAGTCGCAGTTTCCAAGAAGCTATCCATGACTTGAGGACTTACGGCAGCCCATGTTTGCAGTTGAATAGTTTTCTTTTCCTGCTTCCTGCCCACGGAAATTTGGTGGTCCAGAGGCTTCTTTTCATTTTGATACAATTTCTTAAGATTTTATGAGCTTTCTCGGTCCAAGAAAATTCAATAGGGAAGGAATATTCTTTTCAACAAATGGTGTTGGGACAACTGGATCTTTATATGCAAAAGAATGAAGTTGGACTCTTTCACACCCTATACAAAAATTATCTCACAATGGGTCATAGACCTAAATGTAAGAGCTAAAACTATAAAGTAAAAAGAGAACCCACAGAATGGGAGAAAATATTTGCAAATCATATATCTGATGTGGGACTAGAATCCAGAATACATAAAGAACTCTTATAATTCAACAATAAAAGATAAATAACTGAATTTAAAAAATAGTCAAAGGATTTGAGTGGACATTTCTTCAAAAGACATGTAAGTGGCCAAAAAACACATGAAAAGATGCTTAACATCATTAGTTATCAGGGAAATGCATTGCAAATAATTTCTCCCAGTGGCTTAAATTTTCATTTTCCTAATAGTGTCTTTCCAAGAGCAGCTCTCAAATTTTGAAGTACAAGTTATTTTATTTTAATTCTTTAAGATTTGTGCTTTTTGTGTCCTATTTTAATTCTTTACTTTAAGATTTGTGCTTTTTGTGTCCTAAGAAATCCTTGTTTTAATACAAGGACAATGAAGATTTTTCTATTTTCTTCTATAAGTGTTGCATAGTTTTAGATTTTAAATATAGGACTATGATCCATATCAAGTTAATATTTGCATATGGTGTGAGGTCATGGTTGAAGTTAATTTATTTTTCCATATGAATCATTATCCATTTATTCAAGCTCCATTTTTTGAAAGACTTTTCTTTCCTCAATGAAAAGTTTGCTGTGTGGGTATAATACCCCTAAGTTTTATTCTGTTCCATTTATCTATATGCTTTTTCTAATTCCATTATCAAATTGTTCTGATTATTGCAGCTTTATAGTAAGTTTTGAAATGAAATAATAAGTCTTCCAATTTTGTTCTTTTGTTACAAAGTTATTTGGCTGTTTAATGTCCTTTTAATAAGTGATTAAGTCAATTTACTTTGTTTATGCTTTCGCTTTTGAGCAGGTTAACTGACATATAATTTACATATGTTAAATTTCAAACAGCATTACTAAAGTTTATCCAGCACTTTGAAACTCTGAACATATTTCTTAAAGAAATATTATAAATGGTATCAGGCTTACAGGTTATCTTCAAACTCATTTTAACATATAATATTACTAAGTATAGAAAAAAACAGGATCCTTGAAAGAAAGAAATAAGAACAAAAAATGGATAAACCAACACTTGCAGAAATCCTATGATTGGATAGGCAGTATGGTTGAACAAATTTAAGTTCTCGTTCTGGCTCTGTAACTTCTGAGCTACGTGACTCTGGATTTAACACTTAATCTTGCTATGCTTCAATTTCTTAACTATAAAATGGGAAATAACTAATATAATTGCTATGAGATAATAATGTAACATGCTTAGTGTAATGCCTGGCACGTAGTAAGCACTCAATAAACATTAGCCATGATTATCATCTTTACATGATCCCTGTGAAGTCAGTATTATTTCCCCCATTTTTACAACAGCAATCTGAGGCTATGAGAGTTTTTCTTTCCTATTACTATTATTTTGTTCCCAGGCTTATGTTTTCAAATTGCCTGATTTAATTTGTTATACTTTAAAACCAACTGGTCCCTCTCATGTTATAAATACTTATTGGTCTGATTAAATAAATTTATACTAAAAAAGCCTATGAGTATAGCATTTTAAAAGATAATTTTGCTGACTTACTGGAATCTTTGAGTATTGGCTCACTCCTTACAATATTCTATGATAGTGAAAAATTCAGCCAAAAAAAAAGCATTTGAAATCAGCAGCTTCATGGAACTGCTAGAAACTTTTCGAAAGCATTAGCTTTAAATTCAACATAAGCAAACAAAAGCATACTCAGCAAATTTCTTTAACTGGAAGAAACTAAAAAGATGGTAGATTTGACTATATAAAAATTAGAAATTTCAGAACATCATAAACGAAATGACAAAAGGCTAATATCCTCAAGTGTTCTTATATGAACACTTACAAACCAGTAAGAAAAAGTCAGAATGTTTAAAATAAAAATGCGCAAAATTCATAATAATCAATTAAAGAGTTGCCAACATATTAAAAAAAAATTCACTTACTATTTTTAGTCATCAAAAAAGGAAATGAGGACTTCGTTGATAGCAGTATACAAATTGGTCTTTCAGGAAGGCAATGTGGAAATATTTACCAAAAAGTTTAAGACCCATAAATTCCCCTCCTGAAAAGTTATACTAGGAAAATAATCAGTGACACAAGGAAGACACATTAAAGTTTTATTTATTATAGGGAAAAACTGAACTTTCATGTCCAACAATGGGGACTTAAACAAACTGTGGTTCATTTGTATTATGCAGTTATTAAAATACTGACATAATATAAAATTCATGACATATTGTTAAGTAGAAAGGTTATAAATTAACACACAGAAACCCAGGCATACTATGTGATCCCAATTTTGAAAGTATTTAAAAAATAGTTACATATATATTTAAAAAATATTAATGGTAGTATGTCTAGATAATGGGGAAATGTTGGTAATTTTTTTTTTTTTTTACTCTTCTTTGTATTTTCTCTATTTTCCAGATTTTCTACCATGGGACAGACAAGAAATTCTTTTATGGGAGTCTGTACTCAGTATCATTTTCATTATATCTTATTTTCAAAGTTTCTTCCCTTTCTTCATTTTTGATCTCAAATAAACATTAATAGCTTCAACAATGGTAGCTCCAGGGCTGGAGCTTGTTTGAAATTTTTTCGTCAATAGTCTCTAAATTGGAAACAGTCCAATAAACTATGTTGTAAGAACACATGGGAAAAGTCATTGGCAATGTCTTACTTGAGAGTAAGAGATTTAAGGCCTAAATTAGTATCCTAATAATAAAGATATATAACCCAAGAAGAAATAGTTCTATTTATTATAATAATTAAATAACCAAGAGTAAAAATTTTGAAACATATAAAATAACTTTAAAAATTAAAATATAGTAAAACTGTACAAAATAAGTACAAAATTAAAAATGCATTGAGTATCCCCAAAACTACATACATATAGGATATATATTTATGAAATTCTTTAGAAATATAACATTTATTCTTAGAATAAAATTTGAAATTTGTTTCTAATTTTCAAACCAAGGAATGAAGTAGTAAATTAATAGTTCCACCTAATTTATAATTGTCCTAAAGAGAATGATTCTGTTATCATTTCTTGCTTGTCTTTTCTAATACCCATTCGATCACCTAGGAGGAGAAAACAATGTGATTATGGTACATTTTTACATATATTATAAAACTTCAAAATATGGTAGCAAATTTTAAATAAAAAGGAACACATCTAACTCTTATACTTAAAAACACATTTTATTTTCTAATAGAATAACACTGTTTGCTGGACTTTCAGTGCTGAGTACAATATTGTTCACACTGGATGAAATGAAGATTCTGCTCCATTTTCTCACATTTATCTGAAAATATGTTTCAAATGGTCACTCAGAGAAACTAAACCAAATTTTGAAAACAGCTAATCAAAATGGATTAGTTGTTCCAGCCCTTTGCATGATTTATTTTTTCTTTTTCTTTTTTCACATCATTTTAGAAATTCTTTTGTTGACAGAGCAACCTACTAAATACTATTGAATACTCTGCTTAAATAAGTCTATTAAGTATCTCAAAGAGTTTTCATAGGGACAGAATAGAAAAGATGATTCACTAATTATTCCTATATAAATAATGGCATCAGATCTCTCCTCTAATAAAATACCAATTTAATTGAATGCAGTTTTGGGAAATAATTTACTTACTTGCACAGCATTGTTGTTTGTTGTTTTCTTCATTTCTTCAAATAGACCCCTTGAAGTTTTAAGATCCTAAACATAACAAAATATAGCATTTTATAATTTGCACATTAAATTACAGAGAACAACTCATTATTATTAAATAAATTTGAGATTATCCTAATCATTCTACAAATATCAATGTCATTAAGGAAATGCTACAAAAAAAATCAAAGTAATAGACTGCAATTTAGCTCCATTCTTTTTTTTTTTTTTTTTTTTGAGACATAGTCTCACTCTTTTGCCTGGGCTAGAGTGAGTGCCGTGGCGTCAGCCTAGCTCACAGCAACCTCAAACTCCTGGGCTCAAGTGATCCTTCTGCCTCAGCCTCCTGGGTAGCTGGGATTGCAGGCATGCACCACCATGCCCGGCTAATTTTTTCTATATATTTTTAGTTGTCCAATTAATTTCTTTCTATTTTTAGTAGAGACGGGGTCTCACTCTTGCTCAGGCTGGTTTTGAACTCCTGAGCTCAAACAATCCACCCGCCATGGCCTCCCAGAGTGCTAGGATTACAGGTGTGAGCCACCGCGCCCGGCCTTAGCTCCATTCTAAATATCAAAATACTCTAACCAAAATACATATATATACACATAAGTCCATCTCACTCTTATTTTATATTCCCAATATGGCTGAGCTAATCTAAATCCCATTCTCTACCATGAGTATCCACTAACTTAGGAAATGAATATATAATTTGTATTTATTTATCAGATAAAATATGTTTTTTCTTCGTTTTGGCTGTTTGACTCCATCACAAAGAGGAATGACATAGGAAAGGAAACTGATGTCTTACTTTTTAAAATGTAATGATTATATCCAATTAGATTACAGATGGCTGTATCTCCAAGTTATGCTCCTTAGTGGCAGCCACTTTCAATTCTTTCAGTTGTTTCTCTTGTTTATACCTTTCTGTTTCTTCTTCTTCTTTTTTTTGAGACAGGGAGTCTTCCTAGTCTGTCACCCAGGTTGGGTGCAGTAGCACCACCATAGCTCCACTGCAGCCTTAAATTCCTGAGCTCAAGCAATCCTCTTGCCTCAGCCTCATGTTTCTAATCAATATGTTTATACTGCTATTTGGTAATTTAACAAATTTAGACAGTGACTATAGATATAAGTGATTAACAGTCACAGACTCAGTTCTCGTACACACCACCTCCCTTCTCTTCCTTTCAATAAAATTTGCACCACAATTTTTGATTAGTAAATAGTCAGGTTTGCTTTATTTTATCTAGGTAAATACTATTCAATCTTGAGCTAATTAATGTATTATGGTTATCATTTCTCTTTCATCCAACATTACATTTATCCTATATTAAACTACCTGTTAAATTTTTTCAATTGCTTAGTTTTCCTTGTATATAATTCTGGCGTTTTTCCTCTGCCTAAATGTTAGTAATACATTGATTAAATGTATAGCAAAGTTTCTTCAAACACTGATGTATACTGGATAAACTCAGTGCAGTTTTTTGTTTCTGGGTTTTTTTTTTTAAACTGAATTTTTTTAATCTGGAGATTTTTCTCCCATAGCCTCCTCCAATGGTCTAGTGCTGCCTAAGCCTGGTCCTGTTAAGATTTGTCTGCCCACTCTAGATTAGTTTTTGTTTTATTTCTTGATTCCATCCCCTTGTTCTGCTGAACTTCATCTTCTAGCAAATTCCTCAAAAGGGTAAGACAAATTCTTTTTTAGATCTTCCATGTTTGAATGTATCTTCATTAAATCTTCATATCTGATTGAGTTCTAGACCAGGTATAGAATACTAGGTAAATCACTTTCCCTTGGAGTTTGAAGACACTTTTCTACTGTCTTCTAGCACATAGATGCTATTGTGGAGAAGTCCAATGCCATTCTGATTCTTGATTCTTTATATGTAAGCTACATTCTCTCCTCGGAAGCTTTTAGAAAATGTTCTCTCTATGCTAAGAGGTATGAAATTCCACAATCATGTGGCTTGTTGTGGAATTTCAGTTATTGGTCTGGATAAGCTGTGCGTCCTTTTTAGCAGAAGGCTTGTGTCCACTTCTGGAAAACTCTGTTATATTTTTGACAATTTTCTTTCCTCTATCCTCTATTTTTGAAACTCCTATTATTAGAGTATTGGATCTTCTGGAATAATTCTCTAATTTTCTTACACTGTGTTCCATGTTTTTGTCATTGCTCTAATTTCTGTTAAATTTTTTCATCTCAACTGTTCAGCTTTTCTATTGAATTGAGTTCATCATATTCATTTCAACATTTCATGTTCTATGAATTTTTAACAGGGAATCAACATCCTGTTCTAGTTTTACAGGTGTAATTATCTTCTTTCTAAGAGATTATAGTTTTCATGAAGTTTTCTTTAACTTTTTCTTCCTTTTAGAGTTCCCTTAATTCCATTATGTTTTGACATCACTTCTGTTAGAAGCTTTCCTCAAAGTTTGCTGATCCCTGGCCATCCAGTCATATTTAAAAGTGAAACACTAAAAATCTTATTGGAAGCTCTGTCTGTGCGGAACTTGTCACTGGTTGCTTTTCAAGGTAGGGTAACAAGGTGGCCAGTTGGCTTTTTCAGTGTGGCCTCCAATTGCTTCTCTAGAGACGATTTCCTGCACTGCCACAGCGGTAGAAGGAAAAACTATGTGTAATAGACCTTACAGTTCACACTGTGGAAGAAAGGCATGCAGAGCAAGTTGAAGGATCCCCAGTTCTCTGTGTAGATCTTTGTGTAATTTCCCTATTTTCTACCTGGCACATTTCCCCCGCTTTCCATGACACCTGGTATCTTCAAAACCCTGAGCACGTCAGAGATTATGTCAGTTGAATTAACATGAGTCTTACGGCTATTCCACTAGACATGCAATTAGATTGTAACTCCTTTTACTCTGCTACACCATGCTTCCAAGAGCTTTTTCTTATTCAACAATGTACTAAAAACACTTCTACAGTTTTTTCTTGCTTTTTTCCTTGTTTTTTGTAGGTTAATACTGTCTTTCTTCAGAGATTTTATAAAGGAAGGGAACTGAACACATGTGGTCAATCCGTAACTTTAACCAGAAGCCCACATATAACTGTGATTGAAGTCAGAAACTCTTAAGGATGGAGATAATCTAACACCATCTATGTTTTAGAAAACTGTCATCTGAGTGGCTGACCTGTCTAATGTCTTCCAACTAACTGATAATAGATCCAAAATTAGAAACTGGGTGTTTTGATATTCAGTCCAGTAGCCTTTTCACTACACAGTCGTCCCTTGGTATCTGTGGGGATTGGTTCCAGGACCCCACACAGATACTAAAATCCATGGATGCTCAAGTCCCTTATATATTACAACATGGCTCAGAATTTACATAAAACCTATGCATATTTTCCTGTACACTTTAAATTACTTATTACTTACAATACCTAATACAATGTAAATGCTATGTAAATAGTTGTTATATTGCTTTATTTAGGGAATAATGACAAGATAAAAAAAGTCTGTCGACAGATATGGAATCCATGCATATAGAGGGCTCACTGTATAAGAAGTTACTAATTAAACATGTTTTGAACTTTATTATCAACTTAAGTGAAAGACTGGTTGGAGAAATACTGAAGATACTGGTTAAAATGTAGCTTTCTATATATAAGAGGGACACTGTTAAGAAGACCACAGGACTAGGGGAAGAGAAAGGATTTCAAAGACCTCCATCTTTCCTCATCAACAAGAGACAGGGAATCTGTCCACATATAGTACACCACTGCTATAGCCTATGAATAACTATATATATGAGGACTAAAAGCAAAGAAATCAAACAGAATATGTTGGCTTCAATTTTTGTTATCTCCATTATTTAAAAAAATATGGCAGCAAATTACTTGCTCTCAGTATAAAAAATACTCATTTAAACTTTTTTTTTATGTCAAACAGGAACATTAGAAAATGAACTAAATTTTGCCATTAGTAGAGAAGACACCATACCTTTAGGTAGAACTTAGAGATTTCAAAGAGACGTTGGCTGCATGCAGTGAAACATTCATGAGCCTCAGTAATATTGTGTTTCTTCAGGGTTTCAGCAACTACTTCCTTCAATATCTTCAATAGAATATAACATATGACTAATATATTTCTTGAAAAAGGTACAAACAGCTTTAGAGTTTAATCCTGTAAATTACACAATCATTTAGCTGCACTAAAAGACAGATAAGCTCATTAAGACAAAATGATTGAGAAGAAAAGATACCTGTAACATCTACTTGGTCACACTGCCACAGGATTAGTATGTTAGCAGGCAATGATAGGAGTATCTTAAGAAAGGAATTCAAATCATGAGTTCTGAATTGACATGTGAGTGTAAGTAAAAGTTACACACAGCAGGTATATATAAGTATTTATTTTTTATTATGGAAAATTTCAAGCATAGAAAAGTAGAGAAAATATTTTATAACAAATCCTTATCTTGATATATCTATCAATCAGCTTCAAAGATGAGCAATCTGTGGCTAATTTTGGTATATTGATACCCTCATCCACTTTCCTATCATACTTCTTCCACTGGATTATTTTAAATTCTAAATATCACTTCATTTATAAAATTTTTAGATATACATTTTAAAGGAATCAAATAAAGAAATTTCTTCCCATGTAGAACTAAGAAAAACAGGAAATAAATCTTTACCCGTGTGTGTTTCTGTGATCTTGATTCCTTAATTTGCATAGATGTTTTTGATTCATGCACACTTTTGTGACCTGAACTGGCCTTTGCAGTGACTTTTGGAGTTTCACAGCTGGGACGTGGAACCAATGGACATGTCACTGATAACAATCGCTCTGCCCGTGGCTTTCTGGACGTCACCGCGTGATGATGATGATTACCATTGCCACTGGTCTGAGAAAGAAGAGAATCTGAACTTTCAGATTTCACAAGTCTATAGTAGAGGAAAAAATTCAGGGACACAGATTAAGTGAATTAACAACAAAGTCGATTTTTTTATCTTAAATGTTACAAATATATCCATCCAAGAATAAATTTAAGAAAAGCAAACACTTTCTTGCAACTTATACACTTTCTTGAACAACTTATAAAGCTGTTCTTTAGTTCTTCAAATGAATAACTAAAACATAGAAGGCAATGAATAACAAACTAGGATTTCAGCTAATAGGGAAAGCAACAAGCTACATTGCTATACTTTCCCCCATCCCTCCAATTTACAGTTTCTCACATAAATCAGCTATGCATGCCAGGTGCTGCTATTTATAGATTTAATACTCATCTGTTAAGCATATATACTTTTCTATTGAGATAATTTTCACAAAGAAATCACAACTTACATCTTATTGTACCTATGCAACTGCCTTGCAAAATAAGTAATAATGTTAAAACAAATACAAATAAAATTGGCTCGTATTTCAATCTTTAAAATTTTTTTTTATTTATATAAATTCATGGGGTACTCAATCTTTCTAAAATGTTTACATATGCCTCCATTATGACTCAAATTTTTCCTTTTACAAGATAGGGTCTTATGGATTGCAATTCTGCTAACCCAAAGGCCACAGTATACTTTCCTTTTAGGAACATGTATCTTTTTATTAGTCACAGGTCAGAAATAAGACACACAGTACAAAATATAGTATCCCAAATGTTAATGTTGCTTTTAGCTTTATCAGGTGTAAAAAGCATGATGAACCTATAAAATCTTCATAAAAATAACCTAGTTCTTCCATATCAGGGAAACGGTATTCTAATATTTTTAACTATTCAAAAACAGATCTGAAAGTTTTGCTATCATATACTTCACACTTTCTGCAAGGTTTAATAAAGATTTGAGGCTTACTTTAAATGCCAAGAACTTAAATTTGACAAAGGTTCTAAAGATATATAAATTCAATAGAAATCAGTGTTCATTACATAAGCTTCTAATTTCTAATCAAGTATTTGGTCATTTTGTTTAGCTAGCCAAAAAAAAAAAAAACTAGAAAAGTTTCAGATAACGTATTATTATGTAAGCTTTCAAGTCATATTTTTTATGTAACAAATGGTTTTAAAATGATGAATCATGGAACCCCTTGCTTAAGAGGCCAATGTAAGCAGGAAACAGTGAGGAGAGAGGTAAGGATAAGCTAACAGAACTCCCATTCCCAAACACCCTCTTCAACAGAGCAGCTCAGCTGCTTAATCTATGGGGTGAGATCTCTAGTGTTCCATGGCTTAAAAACTTTATAATCCATTGTGCTAATGGACTATATACTAGCATATAAAGCAAGAAACTGTGTTTTTTTTCCACCAAGTCATTTCTTTTTATTACTATAACTTATAAGCAAAATCATCTACTGTTCACAAAAAAAACAAACTTCCTGTCATGAAGGAATTAATCTAAAAGACTAATATGAAATAAAAAAATTCCTCTGGAGACTAAAACACTTTGTCAAGATACTATTTATGTGCACTTAATACATCACCTTTTTTTTGGATAAAGGCAATTCAGATCTTTAGATCTCCGTTTCAATCTGGATACTTCAGTTTGAAGTTCACTTTGTAAAGATTCTCCATCAGGGACACTTCCAGTCTCTGACAAAACTGCAGGAGATGGAAGAGGGCTCAAAACAGTAGGTACTAGAAAACTTTCTCTGGTGCAGGTAGTTTGAGTTTCATAACGAATAAGACGAGATTGAAGCTCAGAGAATCCCCCATCTCTTTCCAAAGCTTTTCGGTCATCCAAGCAATATCTAAAATGAGGAAAGGAGCATTAAAATCAAAGCCTCCATGATAGAAACAAGTTTTTTTCCCTCTCAAATGGAAGACAGTAAAACATTTACTTAAATAGTTCTTAATTTCCAAATAATTGTTGGAAGGTTGAGTAAATGGCCTACTTCCCTCACAAGTTTTTTTTCTAGTTTGCTATATGACATGGCAAAAGATTAAAAAATATGAAGTACAATCTGATTTCTCTTTGACTGTGGTTCTGGGCAACAGATTAAGTTAATTCTTTGGCTTATTTTCAAAATAATACAGTTGCTGTTTTAATACTTTTTAAAACTCTACCAACCTTTGCTTTCTCAGCATGGCTGATACATAACAACATGAAATGCTGACTTCTGTTAGAAAGGGCAAGTTTATTTTCAACACAAAGATTAAAAGTCTATAAAGGTATTCTACACTGGCTCACCAAACAGCTTAGAAGATTTTGAATTTTTTCTTTGAAACTCACTTCCCACCTTATTAACTGATTGACAGATTTTCCTTCAAACACTTCAGCTGTCTGTACATCTGGTTTCTAGCTAAATCTGATCCAAGAAATCAATGAAATGTTAGTTCAGTGAATGCTTTTGGCCTCAAAGAAATTCCAGGTTCTTAAGCACAATAAACAAGTATATCAGGAAGATCACCTATGAGCTGTGTGACCTTGGAAAGCTCCTCACTTTCTTCCCTTTCTACAACTGCATCAAGAAAATACAAATGGTTTTACATATGTGATGGCAGGACTGTAAAAATTAAAACCTTTCTCTGTTATCTGCCCTTTCTACCTGTCAAATTCTAAGATGCTCCCTAAAATCAGATTTTTGGATCTATAAGCCTTTAGGTCAACTCCCAAAGAGTGTATCATTTCCCAAACATCTGATTGTCTGATGGAGGTTTTAAGAAGTTTATCTTCCCCTTATGACACTTACATATTTGATTTCTAAGAGTACAGACTATGGAGCCAGACACCAGGGATTTAAATGTGAGCTCTTCTATTTACTAGCTGTGTGAACTTGGCCACATTACTTAAATTTGTCTATGATTCTGTTCCCTCATCTGCAAAATGAGATTTAAAGTACCTATCTGAAAAAGCTATTGTGAGAATTACTTGAATAAATAAACACTAAGAATCAGTGCCTGAAACACGCAAGCAAAGCAGTCAATATATGTATACTATCATCATCATCATTATCATTAGATTTATTTCCTAGAACTGCAAATCTTATAGTATGCTGATAATATGTAGCATAGCCAGAATTTCAACCCAGGTTGGTGACTTCAGAACCTGACTTTAACCATTTTAGCATACTATCTCTTATGTAAAGTGTAAGGATCATCTTACTCAATGTTCAACATATGGCTGGACATTAGAATAATCTGAAGAGCTTTTAAGAAGTATCACATGCCCAGAGTTCCTGATTGAATTGGTCTGGGGTAAGACCAAGTCATTGACATTTTTTAAAATCTGCTTAGGTGATTCTTAAAAAAAATGTTGAATACACAAAAACAGAGTAGAATGGTGGTTATGGGTGGTGGGGGGATATGAGAAGATGTAGATTAAAGGGTACAGAGTTGCAGAGTTATGCAGGATGAATAAATCTAGAGATCTAATGTACAGTATTAAGACTATTGTTAATAATATTGCATTGTATACTGGAAATCTGCTAAGAGAGTGGACTGAAGTACTCTTACAACATACAAAAAAAGAGGTAAGAAACTTTGTGAGATGATGTATATATTGTTATAACCATAGTAATCACTTCACTATGTATATATTATCTCAAAGCATCATGCTATACACCTTAAATAAATATAATTTAAAAGAAAAAAACCTGCCTATGTTTTTCTAAATACACTTTAGAACAGAAATAATCTCTTAGCTAATCTAAGTGTTAAATTTAATAGGTGAGAAAACTGAGCTCCTAAGTCAGAATGTCACTTGGTGACAGAAGAGAAAGTAGAACTTAGGTTTCTAGTATTCTGTGTAATATTTTTTTCTCTAGTCTGTTGTTTAACAAAACATATTTCATTAAAAATCAGCAGCAACTCTAAGGATTACTGATGAGTCCTATTTACTCTGATAGAATCGAGAGTAAAATTAAGAACTATGAATTTTAAGAAAGTGTCTAGGCAAGAGGCTATGTAATGCCTGATTAGTACACAGAAAGTTTCTGAGAAATAACATGCATATTTTGATTCTAAGAAGAATATTTTTTCTATTCTATGATTTTTTTTCTAAGATTTTTTCTTTGAGTTTTAATATCCCTTGATTGTAGCTGTTCATAATGTCATACTTTCAACTAAATTATGTACACTGTACATGTTGACTTTAATTACCATTTAAAATGTCTTTAAAATGGTTATATTATAGTGGAAATTATGATTTGCCATTCAAACAAAAATTTACTTTGTAAAGTAGAAATGAAAAGAAACAGAGTAGCAGGGTATATATTTGATATTAGTGAAGTAAATACTTATTGTTGGATGAATGACCGTAATTCCATATTTTCTTACAAAACAATAACCAAATCTTTTGTGAGTTCTAAAAAAGAAAAATACCTGTAAGATGATGAAGCTATTTTTGTTTTGTGAATAAGAAATAGACAAAATACTGCCTATCACACACCAAACGATGCCAATGAAGGCAGTAGAAACTGCAAAATATTTTGGAATAGATGAAAGAAACTTCAAAGCAACAAGACGATGGCATGACCAAATGATTGTCACAGTATGACAGCATAATTTAATTTGTTGTTTAATAAAATAGTACATTTTACAATCGAGGGCATCTTACACTCCAGGATAGATAAATGAAAAAATAAATAGACAAACAAGCCAACAGTGGTTGTATTTCATTTTGCCTTAGGAAATGTTGACTTGCACCTGAGCAATTAACATATTTTTTTCTAACTATGCCTTTATGTCAGAGCAGGGGAAAAGCGCTGGGATCCTAAAGGTCCACAGCAACACAGAAAGAGAGAACTTTCTTTGCAGTTTCATATTTACTTTAAAGTGTCATTTGAATCTTGATTCTACTCCATAATCTACGTTGAACATAGATTGGCCTCATACTATACGATCAAATATTCTTGAAAAAAACATGTTTCTGGAGTAAAGTTGCTCACTTCCTACAACTTTGTTAGTCTGGTCTCAATGTCCTCAGTTTCATGAGAAATTTACAGTAAAGAAAACTGGAGTCACAGCTAGATTTGTTTACTTCTCTAGGAGAACAGGTAGGTACTAGAGGAGAAGAGAATTACTTCTTTATAATGAATCAGAATCTCATAATATTGTCTGTGTATAAATTAGTAAGGCTCTGTATAGATCTAGGCCCATCAGGAAACAGTGCTCAAATAGGTCTTAATTTAATATTTTGATAATTGATCATGAAGAACATATTTTTTATAAATTCTATAAATTTACATGTTAACATTAAAATTTTTCTATAGTAAACTAAAAGCAACAGAAAAAAAGAATAGGGACATATAAGACTCAGAATAAACAAAATGAAATTAAGGCATTTTGGGGAAAATAATCTAAAACATGATTATATGATAGACACTTCAGTCAGTAGTTAAAATGGAAATATTGTCACTTATTTCATTCAAGTCAGTGAGTTTATAAGGCCAAAGAGGCGAAAAACACATAAGTCCTGGGGTATTTTGGCCATATAGCAAAGAAAATGTTAATACTAGTACATTTTCTCAGCAGCGAATATCATTTTTCACCATAATAATGTAAACACTGTTAACTGGTTTCAACTTTCAGATTCTAGTTATATGCAAAATACCTACCTAAAATGTTAGTTAGATCCCTTTAATATATTAGGAGGCCTTAAAATTCTTATTAAACAAAATGGGGAGATAAGAAGAGAAATTTAAATATATTTTTATAAAACATGAAAGTAAATAGCAGAGAACTCAAATTGACAAGAAGGGGAACGAAATCCTCATTTTCCATAGCAAAGAGTCAATATTTTACGAGGAGACATTTTAAGATATTGACAGAAGTATGTCCTATAGAAAAAGAGAGATAACTACCAGAGAAAAGAAACCAAACAAAGAGTTGTTTCTGAAAAGTGGGACTGGAGGTAGATAGTGATAAAGACAGGAATTGTTGGTTTTCATTATAAATTTTTCTGTAATGTTTAATTTCTAGCTCTTTAATAAAATCAAAAGGGGGAAACAGAAAAATATATTCCATTAATCAAATTTTTATATAGTAGAACAAAGATACTCTCACTTAAATGTAGTAAACTTAGTACAAATGAAAAGTAAAATTTTATAATCAATGCATAAAAGGGTATATAGCTAAATATAAAGTTTATATAAAAGGTTTAGTTGAATTCAAGAATATTAGGGAAATATCTCTAGCCTTTTTGTATTAAAGGGAGAATAATAATCCTCTCCAACAAGAAGTCCTTTTGTCAAATATCACAAATAAAAAGCTGGCCCAGTGCTTTGGGAAGCTAAGGCAGAAGGATTACTTGAGGCCAGGAGTTTGAGACCAGACAGGGCAACATGGCAAGCAAGACATCTCTAAAAAATAATATTAGCCAGCCATGGTGGTGCATGCCTTAGTCCTAGCTACAGGGAAAGCTGAGGTTGGTGGATCACCTGAGCCCAGGAGTTCAAGGTTACAGTGGACTATGATCCATCATGCCGCTGCATAAGACTCTGTCTCCAAAAAAAAAAAAGGGAAAATAAATAAATAAAAAAAAGTTAAAAAGGCTGAAGCAAGTGGTATTTCTTATTTTTTTATGATTCAGTAATTATTTCTGAGTTGCCTCTATGTTGGTGTTGTTTACAAAACAATTTAAAATTCTTCTTTTAATCATTTAGATTCAAATTCTCAAATTAGCATTTCATAGAGGACTTCTTTCAGAAATTATTGATTATTGGATGTTATACTTCCTATTGCTCCTTTCAAAGTCCTCAAACTCTTATTTCAACTGTCTTTTGCTACAGACATTTAACATTGTTGCATGGATCAATATTTTGGCTTTTTGTTATTATTGAGTAGTATTGCTTGTATAGATACATCAGTTTACTTACCTATTCTATTGATACACTCCTAGGCTCTTTCCAGTGTGGAGCTATTATAAATAGAACTACCATGTACATTTTGTACAAGTCTTTTTATGGAGATATGCTTTCATTTTCGTAGGAAAATACCTAGTTTTGGAATTGCTGGGCCCCATCTAATAGTTTCTGAGCAATTACAGTATAAATAGTGACCAGGAAACATTAATGTGGCCGATAGAGTAAATAAACATTTTATAACATAGGGACCAAAATAACATTGATTAAAATATCTAGTAGCTATGCTGGGCATGGTGGCTTACACCTGAAATCCTAGCACTCTGGGAGGCTAAGACAGGAGGATGGCCTGAGGCCAGGAGTTTGAGACCAGCCTGAGCAACAAAATGAGACCTCATCTCTACAAAAAATTAAAAAAAAAAAAAAATTAGCTAGGCATGGAAGCACATGCCTGTAGTTCCAGCTACTCTGGAGACTGAGGCAGGAGGATCGCTTGAGTCCATGAGTTTGAGGTGAGCTATCATAATGACACTATACTCTAGCTCAGGCAACAGAGTGAGATCATGTCTCAAAAGAAAAAAAAAAAAAGGAACAAATGAAAATATCTAGTAGTTAATAATAGGATATTTAAATGCCACAAACTTAATTAATCATCAAATAACTTTTTTCTTCAATAGAAGACAAAAATTATTTGAGTATGTGCTGCTTTGGTTTATAAAGTTTTTGACATACACTCTTTGGCTCTGTCTCTATTTATGTTATTTTATTATAGTCACTCTTTACACACACACATGAGAGAAGCTGCATGGACAACATGCAAAAGAGTACAGTGTAAACAAAAACTTACTCAATTCCATGATAATGACATACTGAGGCTTTCTCAAAAGGTAAGACCTGAAGTTTCCGAGGACTAAGTTCTGGTGTCAGAACAAAAGCCTTTTCCCTGAAACAAAAAGTTTTTCATTTGTATTTAAGATTTTATTTATTTTTATTATTTTTTCTTTTTTTAAATCCCCCATGTGATAGTATATATTTAAGGTTTATTTAGTGACAAAGAGAAAGTTAAAGAACGTGTCTAAAGAAACAAATCTGACCTCTCCTCTACAACTAATTTTTTTTCCTTGGTGAAGTGAACTAAGTTTTATGCATTAGGTCAAATTTTTTTTGCAATAGAATAATTAAAGTAAACTTGAAAAGTATTTACATCCTATTATAACACATATGGTATCCAGATCTTCTTTGCCTGAGAATGTAGTCATCATGACATCTACTTTAAGAGTCAGCAACTTTTTAAATATCAGAGGGTATAGAGACTTAACTGCTGACTTCCGTTCCTTTTCTGAAGTAGGTTTTCAAGCAGCAGGTATGTTAGAACGAATCATATGTTGAGTTTACATAAAATATTCACACCAACCCCTTCCACATCCAGACCTGTAGGGGTATATCAAAATTTGGGAAAGAAGGAGGTCACTGCAATTAGACTGAGCTCTCTGGGTTATTCTGATAGGTGCCTTCCTTCATTGCCTGAGTTGGAAACCACTGTTCTACATAACTGATCATGGTCCTGAAGCTCAGAACTTGGTTAGATAGGAATGGGAGAATTATGCAAAAGTAATCTTTACATAGTTAATAGGTAGAATGAAATACCAGAGACTTGAATTCAGAAGAGCTGAAAATGGTATGTAGAAAGGCAAGTAAATAGTAGAAGAACAAGAATAAATTTGCTATCACATTTTTTCCCCTATGGCATTAGTAATGAAAATTGCCTTTCTACTACTGAACACTATCTAGGGTACTATGACAAGCATTTGAAATTATTACATTAAAATTTAAGATATATGCCAATTAATGAATTCTAAAAAGCAGACTTTATACTCAATTGCATCCATTTAAAGTGTTCCATGAAAAGTAACACCAATAAATTACAATGACCCCAGTATTTTGATGACTACTAAAATAAATAATTTTATAATATAAAATTCTGTATCCAGCATTTCAGTTCTTTCCTTTACCTTTTCTTTGATAATGTCTCTCATTTCAATCCCTCTCAGCAACTTTACCTATTTTTGTTTAATTTCACTCACAACTTGTTCTTTCTAAAAGAAACATTTTAATAAATTTGTGTTTTGTCAATGTTTATTATTTCCTTGGCATATACACAGCAGTCATGTTTGCATTTTGTTTAATTTAATACAGCATTTTGGATAGCTCCTTGCAAAGGCAGACATTCAGTAAGAGCACGTAAGTTTATGATTCATTGCAATGAAAGCTCATCCCTCACCTCTAATGTTAACAGAAGATACACTTGATATGATGCAGTTCTTTACTAACATTGAAGAATCACATCAAACTTTCCTAAATAAATCACCTATGGTTTCTGTAAACTACAGAAAGAATTAACCATATCTCCTGTACATTGCATCTAGAAAGACATTCTAATCAAAAAGACTACAATAAATAATTCAGTTTTGGCAACCCATTCGACTTTGCCAGCTTGTGCTTAATTAATGATTTAAAGAATAGCAATTCAGTAACTAAATAGATAAAAATGTCCATACTTCTTCACTTTCCGGATTTCCACAAAAAAGATTATCAATCTCTCAAAGTTATTAGAAAATAAAATTACTCCAAAATTATATAATTTCTATGACATTAAGATGATTAAGTCATTAAGACCCAGAGTTATTAAGGTCCTCAAATTTTCAAAGTCACTCTCTATCTCTCTAGTGAACATGCACATAAAGGCAATAATGGTCTGACAACATTTGAGATATAACTACCTTCAAATAAATCCTTTCCAAAATTCACCTTTAAAATCAATATTTATCAGAATATAATTCAAATCAAGTTTTGTAAAAGTGATCTACAATTTTTAGGGTCCTTTGGAAGGTTTTCAAACCAATGGATTAACAAAAAGAAATGGGAGTAATGAGCAAATTATTCAATCCTTACAAGTATTTGATGTCACAATTTTACCTGAAATTTTGCCAACTTCAGCAACATCTAGCATTTATTAACTGTATCTTAGTGGAAACTGTCTTGGAAGTCAAATTAGTTGTAAATTATTCATGTAGACACTGAATTCTTATTTGGTAATGTCATAGTTTCAAAAGCATTTTTATTATATTTTCTCATTCTCTTCAGTTGAAAGGCTGAGCTTTTTGCTACTATTAGGCATGACTGACAATGTTCACGCTAAGTTGTGTCATCAAAACCAGAGAGTTAACACAGAAAAGAAAATTAAAAAAATATATTTGCAAGTCAAATTCTAATTTTTTTCTTAAAAAGTACTGTCCTTTGTATACAAAGTAGAAATTACTGACTTCTGTAGGGAATATGCTGAGGTTGCTTTTATTATTTTTGTTTCCCTCATATTTAATACCATAAAAACAGTAGGACATTTAGCTAAGACAAAATGTGATGATTAATGCCAACCAATAAACAATGGGATCAGACTTACGAATTTTGCTTAAGTAGCACCAGGTATCAATTAACTAAGGAAATGAGATGCAATGTTATTTAAAAAATGATTTTTAAAAATTGGAAATTATAAATTTATAACTTACCCCTTTTGAATTGGTAAAGGTTGAAGATCTCCTACTGGTAACCCATCTGAGGTAAAGTGTTTCAGCAATTCTTTAGCATCCAATAGTGTGATTGAATCCCGAGGACCCTCTTTGTGACCCAGCAACTGTTCAGATGAACGAGGTAATGAACCAGTTCTGCAAAAATAATGTTATGCAGATTTATTTAAAGTATATTTGAATTTGCCATAGTCAGGAAAAGGTGATGTGAGCAGAAACAAACAAACAAACAAAAATACACAAAGAAAACCAAGGAATTAAACATTTAGGAAATACAATAAGGTAAAATATTTGCAAATCATTTAGTTTTAAACTATATTTTTAAAAATCTTTAGGTCACAATAAATCTTGTAGTTACCATGTCAACAATTTTACTACTTATATAAAATAAACATAATTATATATTTATAAATGATGGTCTATTATTCAGTAGTATGAAGTTACCAATTCTATAAAATTTAAATGTAAACTCTTGCATGTTCTGAAATCTACAATGCTGTAAATTTTTGAAGGCAGGGACTGAATGTTCCAATTTTCTATGAACTTGAAAGATTAATTGAAGCACAACCATGAAACGGAACAGTAATCAAAAATCTCTTCAAGGTCTCTTCTAGCCATGATTATGACATTATGAATAAGCATTGAGTCATTATTACATCTGAAATATATGCAGACTTTATACTTTTCAAACTACTTTACATACAATATATTCTTAATCTTCACAAATTTCCTTGAAAAAGATGGAATAGGTCTTATCTCAAAATGAAGTAACACCTAAAATTATTTTGTAAAGTGAAAATCAATATACCGCGCCTAAAAAATAATCATTATTCCTATTTTTAAGATAAAGAAACTAACATAGAATAAGTTACATTACAGACCTCAGGGTGACACAGACAATTAAAATGAGAGTTAGAACTAGACTGACTCCAAATTAGTTACTATTTCTACTCTATCACTCTATAAACCAAAAAAAGCTCATAGAAAGTTTTAAAAACTGGAAAGAGGAAAATATTTCAGTTTCAGAGAATGCTAGAGGATTTATTAAGCACCGAATCACAGATCGCCATAGCTCTGTCACCACAGCATAAATAAAACCTTCATAACATCTGTACGTAAAATTAATTTCCTAATTTTATATTAATTCAACTATTATCTGATTATTTTATTACTCAGATTGTTTTAGTGATAATTACCATGATTAAAATATTGACATTAGTTTCAGATATTATTTCTATACATTAAGGATGAATAACATACCAACAGTGCCTTTTTCCCCTTCCTATTCCTGTACTTTTAAAATGAAAATAAAAATCTAATAAAAATAGTCAAGTAAGAAAATAGTAAAATATTTTCTTTGAATTTCATAGTAAGTGAATTATGAATTTAATTTCTATATAGCTACCCTCTAATAGTGACTCACAAAGGTTTCTTAATGAGTATTACACTTAATCATTTTATAAGCTAGATGTAATGGGGAAATGCATAATTTGCATTTAATGGAATCGTAAACATAAGGATATCAAAGCAATTTAAAAGTTCTGTTTGTGATAAATTACACTACACTAAAATATGTCTCAGGTTAAAAAAAACAACACTGACACCACCTTATTTTGTTCAGTGTCTTCAAGCTTACAAAGTATTTTTTCACATATCATCTCATTAAATTTTCACAACTTTGAAGTAGAACTAGGATGTTTATCTCTATCTTAAAAGATGAGGAAACAAAGTCACAAAACAAGTAACGGAGTGTGTCTAAAACCAAGTTTTTAATGACTTCTGAATTTCACTATATAATGATCCTTCATTCTCCAGGTAAATGTGTTTGAATACAAAACAAATTCTGAAAATATGCAACATAACTTTTGCTCCTAACTAAGAATGCAATGGTGTCCCCCTATTTTTTGAAGTGTCCCCAAGTATTTATTGAGCATTTACTTTGTAGAATCATTGTGAGGTACTATAGAGTTTACTATAATCTATAGACCCATAATCAAAGCTCATAATTTACTGTATAGGTATGACTTAAAGTAGGAGAAAGGAGGTAAGGAGAGTGAGAGGAGATAAATATACTGATGTACAATGAGGCAGAAAAGGTAAAAGAAAATAAGTTTCATGAAAGAAGTAATAACACAGTCCTTGGGTATTTAAAAGAGGAACATAACATTGAGTTGCAGTGTTTATAAAAGGCTTAAGAGAAAGGTGATATTTGACCTGGACCTTGACAAATAACATTCTAGCTCAAGATGGGAGATTAAACATACACACTAAGCTCTTTGCTCAAACAAATTGAAATCACGATGTTGAAGTATAGGAGATTAAATTCATAACTAAATTCATAATAGGGTTAAGAAAAAGAAGAAGAGAAAAATAGTGGACCAAAGAAATCAACGAATTTCAACAAGGGATAAACTAGAGCAAGCATTTCAGCAAGAAGAGAAACAAACCTACAAAAAGGTAATGTGTCTTCTTGCTTTCCCACAAAGCCACAGTGACACTCTAAATTTGGGATCAGAGAGTGGCAATGGGCACAAATCAAGGTGATAAATTTTAAGAACAGTACATAGAACAGTTGTACAAGTAGCCCCTTCCTTCCTACACCCTTCTTTCCTACCTTCAGACCCCATGCTTTTACCTCCAAGTTAAAAACAGAGAGACTGTTCTCTAAAGATACAGAACCCCATGTGCTTTTCCTAGTGTCAATGGTGACAGATGAGAATAAAGATGCCCTAATTTAATGTTGGGTTAAGGGCCAAAGCTCCCTGCCTAATGATATCCTAAAGTTTGCCCTAAAGTGAAGCCAGCCAAACATGCTCTATCCTGGATCACTTCTCCCTCAACGTTAATACAGGTGAGAGCAGGTGGGGAACAGGATTACACCTATGGAGAGAAAATACATGCCAACTACCTACAGCAACCCAGCTCTAAATTCTTAGCTATGAGCAGACAATCAAGGACCATCAGACAATGCAGAAAAACTACACATAAGAGAAATGTACCAGAGGAACAAATAAAACAGTTACAAAGTAAAGTGAGATCATTCAAGAAACAGATAAAACAAATTTAAAGAAAATTATAATTAATATCCTTATGGTAACATGTCAAGTCTCATTATTAATAAAAGAATAGGTTGCTATGAAAAAACAGGTTTAGAAGAACAAGAAAAAATTATTAGACGTTGACATATGACTACCAAAAATTTTAACAGAAAAGATGAAAGCAAAGATAAAGAAAATACCCCAGACACATAGCAGAAAGGACATACATATACTATTGGGAGAAAAATAAAATTTAAAGTAAAAAATCAATCCAAAACATTTCATATTAGTTAAAAATAGTTATCTCAAAGTAAAAAGAAAAAAATGGAGGGAAGAATATTATAGAAGAAATAATAGAATATTTCCCAGAGCCAAAGAAACACAAAAGTCTTAAGACTAAAACATCCCAGACCATAGCCTCATGTAATTTCAGAACATTAAGGAAAACAGAAAATTCTAAAAATTTTAGAGACAGAATAAAATACTTGGAATAAAAATCTATCTGGCATCAGACTTCTTAAGATAGGAGATCCAAGAAAACATAGAACTAATCAAGAAATGTGATTAAATGAAATACCAGGATTACAGCTGTGCAAGTAGAGTAAGTACCAGTTAGAGTAGGTAGTCAAAGAGAAGCGAAAAAAAAGAAAATTTTAGGAAGAAAAAATGTATGTATTATTGCAAAGAACATAAGGTTTAGAGAGAGGAGGAGGATAGAATAGGAAGAAAAGTAGGGGTGTTAATTTCTTCATCTTTCATAGAGGAAATTAAAATGATACCATCAAAAATTGGTAGGCAAGAAATTGAGGTTCTTTTGTGGGTAACTTCCCTTTCCTCATTCTTTTTTCTTGTCTCCTTCCTCTTAAATTGTAAACACCAGAGATTGTCAAGGAATGGCCTTAAGCCCTCATTTCATTTCTTCCCATGGTCACCAAGTGACCTCACCACTACAGTGGAGATCATTAATAGGTGTAACATAAACATACATGAATATAAAACAGGAATACTTCGAAGTAGTTCAAATGAGAAGAGTACTTCTACTTCACTTTACATGCTACTGTAGTAAGTTTTTCTTATATATTCATATATTTTTGTATACAAATATGTATATGGAAGGTGGTCTGGACAGCTATATAACAAAATGTTCACTGTGATTACACAGAACTGGCAAGTATAAGTAAATGGCAGAGAAAGATAAGCATTTCTCATTTAACCAATATACTAATCTATTGACTATCTACTTACAGCAAGCAGGTATTCTCTTATAATACAATTATAAACTGCTTGTATCTCATAAACATAACTGAAAGATTCAGAAAAAAAAGAGTTCATTTAAAAATACTGCGCTATAGCATGCTTTACTACAAATTCAAATATTACCTCATTTTTTGTTTAGCTTTTTCGAAAGTTTCCAAATTTTGAAGAACATGCCTTTCTGGCCACTCCAGAGGATTGGTTTCCATTAGACTTGAGGAATCACGTGCTATTGGACTAGAATCTAGAGAGAAAGAAATACACATAAGTAGTCAAAAGTTTTAACATACTGAATTTTTCTATACAATAATGCATATTTATAGATAGATACATCTGTGTGTGTGTGTGTATGTGTGTGTGTGTAAAGGCATGTTGGGTTAGTTATATAATCCTTACCTTAAACATTTACTGAAGACTTCTCTGTTGGCCTGAACTATGCAAAATGCTATAGAAAAGTTTGTTGGAAATAAAAATAAAATATCTTCTCATAATAAAAGTTAGCTAGAATTCTGAAAACTGAATTAGCATTATTAGGACTCACGTGCAACAAAAGCTTAACTTTGCTATTTTTAGTGAAATTAGTTCTAAATGAAAAGGAGACAACTCTGTAGAGAATATACCGAATATAGTGTGAGATTTTCATACTAGTAACAGGAATTAGCACAATTAGACTGAAAATTTCCATAAATTTTAAAAAGAGATTGCCTCATTCTCAAAAGTATAATAAAAAAATAATAAATAACTTATGTTGTTCTCAGGTAAAGGTTACTTTAGAAATAATTCTCATTTATCTATCAATATAAGATGCCTTAACATCTACATCTTCAAATCACTGACATCACTTGTTATTTTACTACTAATAAAGTATTATACGTAAGGCTATGCTTATTGTTCTAGCTAATATGCTGCAGTGAACTAACATTGAGATTGCTGGTAACATTGGGATTCTCAACAAAACCTAAAGGAACAGCTTCCATTCTCATCAGAAATTATTGTTATATACAAATTGTTTTACCACTGGCAAAATTACTCACTGTATTATTTTTTTTGATTCCAAAACTATCTGGTTTTAAAATTATTACATACTGTTCTAATAAATTGACTGAAAATTATTGGATGTTAGCTGTTTAACCATCTATGCTGACAAAAATGCTCATTTTATATTTTGGAGTGAGAGGTCTTCCAAAATAACAATTTGGTAAAGGAATTTTTTAATAAAAAAGTAAATGAAAATGGAATCCAACTGTATGTTATTGTCCCTTTATTATTAAACTATTTAATCTTGAATATTTTAAAATATTTTCAATGCCTTTATTGGATTGCCCTCACCGAACACCATCCAAACACACCAGTTCCCATTTCTTCATAAGGGTGGTAAAATACTGATTATTTTATAGAGTAATGGGAATTATAATAAAAATAATATGCTTCTGAATGTTGACATGGCTTTCTGCTAAAAGTATAAAGAAAAAAATCATTAGCAGTTCTGCACGGTTGCATGCAATGAGTTCACAAAAGAATGCAAGCCATTTTAAATAACATAAACATTAAATTTTTCCTAAATAATACAATATACTTATTGTCTTTGACTATACAACCTATATAAAAATAAGTGACATAGGCTAAATATTAAGGAATAGGTGAAAAAATATTGATGTGTTAATAAGTCTTTTGGAAAATGGTTTAATATAATTCTTACAGTAAAATAAAACACAATATTTTATTTTTGTGGCAGTCAGGACACTGGGCCATGCTTTCAAACAAAAAGCACAAAGGCTCTCGGAGAAACCAAGGATACTGCTTTTAAAAAAGCATTTTATTTTCTAAGAGAAATAAAAGAAAAACAAATACAGTAGAGAAATAGGGAAAACTGACCTATAAAGTCACAAATCACAGGAAACAAAAAGAAAGTAATATCACTGATGATAATATGTGGTTAATGAATATAGACCATTATAATAGCAACATGAATAAACATCAATAAATCACAAAAGGTTATATTATATTATAATATATTCTGTTTAATAAAAGCAAGAATTATAAACACATGCTAGAAGTTTCCTTTAAAATGTCTGAAATAATAAAATAATAATTCTACCCCTTTGTGTCAGGCACTGTGCTAGCCTCTGGGATTACTGGAGAAAGCAAACAGGCACATTCCTTGCCCTCAGAGAACACAGGCTTTGGAGAAAAGATGAATATTTAATAAATAACTACATAAATAGTACATATTTTGAAAATGTGATCAATAATTTGAAGAAAACCTATAGAGAGTGAGTATAACAGGAAACAATTTAAACAGAGGAAGATCTGGGAAAGCCTCTTTGAGAAAGTGATATTTAAATCAAGATCTGAAAAATGACTATCAGTTAATCAGGGAAAGACTAGGAGAAAAGAATTCCAGGCAGAAGACATGGCATATGTAAAGTTTCTGAGGTGGAAAGGAATGTGACATAGCTAACTAAGGAAAGGAAAGACTTTCTGTGGTGATAAGGAAACAGAAATGTGACACTGGAGGACTAGAATAAACACGAAGCCAGCTTACAAACCATGTTAAGGATGATGCATTATATGTGCAATTGGAAGCAATCAAAGAGGTTTGAATAAAGGAGTGACATAATCTGACTTACATTCTAAGATGAGAACTCTTGTGGCCCAGTGTGTTAACAGTGTCCTAGAACTTGACTTCGTACTGATAACTCTAAGATACATTTCCTTAAACTTACATAAAAGCCCTAGCAATTACTTGAGCCCTTCCTACTTAACCTTATCTCCTGTATAAATCCTCTGGTAAGCCAGCCTCTCTCTAGATCTCAGTTTGCCTTTTCTTACCTCCCATGACTCTGAGTTTGGTGCTTCGCCCACCTGGCAAATCCTACCTTCTCCTCTCTATCTAGATCTTTGCATCATTAAGACCTCTATCAAGTCCCTTGGCTCCTGAACAGCCTTCTGTGACGACTCTACCCTAGTTATATTCGTCTCTTGTAAATTCGTATTCATTTATTAACCAGCACTTACTTCGTACTAGGCAACTTTCTAAGCAATTCACAAATAACTAATTTAATCTTCACAACAACCTATGTCATCCCTAATTTAAAAAGAAAGAAAGAGAGTCTCAAAGAGGTCAGAAAACATGCCCAAGGTCACATGCAAGTAAGCTACAGAGCCAGTATTCAATCTTGCTAGTCTTGCTCCAGAGCCTATGCTATAACCATGGAAATATGCTCTCTCACTTACTGAACACATCCCCTATTTACAAGTAATCTAATGATGTCTCTAGAATCTTTCAGATTACTTTGTAATGCTATTTAACTTGGGTACTGATATATACTGATGATAATGATAATACGAATAACAACTTTTTTGGTATTTATTGTGTTCTTAAGTGTTTCACATGTATCAAGTCAGGGTTATCCTCGCAATAGGGTTATCTTCACAATAACCCTAGTAAGTGGGTTATATTATTACTCTCGTTTTAGCATGAGGAAACAGAGTCATAGAGAGGTTGAATAACTCGTCCAAAGACATTCGGCTAACAAGTGACAAAAGTGAGATTTGAACCGACAGTCTAGCTCCAAAGCCTGTGTTTTTACACAAGCACTATATATTGTTTTTATGTCTTGCTTTCCAAATAGATCATAAGCCTGTTGAAAGCAAAGGATCAAGATTTTTACTTCTTTGAGTACCTTCAGTGTCAAACACAGAAAAGGAACTCAACAAACATTGTTAACTTGATTTTGTGGTCATTTTCTCAATAACCTATGAAATCAAAATGATTCTCACAGAATAAAAACAAAAAATTGTCCAGTACACTTAAAACTGTGTCGGGCAATCTTCAAATGCTTTCTTGTTAGAGCCTGAAAAGTTCTCTGTATTCAAATTCATCACAACGACAGAACCCAGGAAAAGAGAAAGAAATCCAATTAAATACTGAAATGATTTCCTGCTCCCTCAATGAAGTTTGGTGACTGTTCCTGCCCTACTGAGTGGCAAATATGGAGTATTTACCATATGTAATTTACCTTTATTAAATTTACTATGTAGGTTTTGCTTTCCTCACTTTATGAAAATATAGCTTGATAGAAATCCACCCATTCTAGCAGCTTAGTGAGACTAATGAGAGAGATCACTTTAAAATGCTTCCTCTGCTCAAAAACAATTATCCTGAACATACTTAATTAAAGAAGTTAAAAGCAAATTTGTAATGTTTAAATGAGAAATACAGTTCATCATATATGCGTGCATACTTGTATATATAAATATATATCATCACTTAAATTTATAAAATATATTTTGATATGATCAATCATTTGATAAGTTTTAATAATAACTGTCATAGATGCCACACACACAAAAAAAAAGAAATTAAAATTTAAAGTAACAAAAAACTTACCACTTAACGTATTAGAGGTTTTAATTTTGTTTGTCTTTCTTGGAATTGTTTTAGGAGTAATAGCATCAAAATGATCTAAAAAGCGTTCCCTTGTGTGTATTAACAGACTTTTGAGTTCAGCAACAGAAACTGTTTCAGGCTGCTTTGCCAACTTTCTCCTTTCTGTAAGACAAATAATACAATTAACTCTATAACTATTATTTTAAAGCCTCTCTGGAGCTCATCCAAGAAAACAAGTTTCCTCTTTTATGGAAAGTATTTTCAACGGTAAAACAAGTGAATATGTCCAGTAAATCAACATTCCTATGTAGGCCTGCTTTCATTTTAATCCCATTTGTAGACAATGAGAGAATTTCCAGTTATGTGAGATAAACAGAAATAGAGTAATCTGTTAACACCAAAAGTTGCTAAATGAGAAAGACAAGTTTATAAAAGTTTTCAGAGCATAAAAATGGCCTTATATTCATGCTCATGTGAAAATAAAACTTGTTAGACTTTTAGTTAAATATACTAGCTTGGCTACTTCTATTTCTTCTTTTTCCCCAAATCTAAAATCATAGCAAAGGAATAAAAAGGGTCAACATAAGAAAGAATGAGAAATAATGACACCTTTCAACAGATTTTGCAAGGAGAAATGACAGTGAAATGGTAACTGAGTCAGTGGAGCAGAGGAAGAGTCACTTTGGGTGCCTGCAGAGAGGCACTATCCAGGAGTAGGGGGCAGATGGTGGAAAGGTGCTGCACTAAAATGGGATTGGATGTGTAATGAGCAGTTAGAATTCCAGGGCCCCTCCTAACCCACAGTCCGGCCCAGCTCTCATAGCCAGGTAACTCTCCTTTCATTTATTTATCTTATTTTTTTGCAGTCCCAAACTATGTGACATCAGGTACACTGAAAGGTGGTATTGAGACTGGGGGTTAAAACTAAGGTTTTAAATAAAAGTCTATATACTAAAAGGTCAGACTCTAAGTCCTGCTGCTGAAAAGCTAGCTGCCACAAATGCCCAACTGGAAAGATCAAAGGACTCTCCTTTTGAAAAACGGAACACCCTCAGAGAAAAGAGCTCTAGATACTGATATTGGGGTGGAGTAAGGGGTAGGAGCTCACGAACAAAACACTGAATTGTCACCCTACCACACTACAGTGAAGCTTGCCAGGTATCACATTAGAGGTAGGCACATAAGATTTCCAATTTAAAACAGAATGGACAGAAAAGAATTACTGGACATTTAAGGAAAGGTGTTGAAGGGAAAGGTGGCTTTATGTAAAAGAATTTGATGCAGTAACACTTCTAGCTTCCCTCTCCCTCCCATCACTCACTGAGCTAGTCAGAAACTAGGCATGCTCTGATCAGACCCTTCCTCTCTTTCATTTGAGCTAGCAAGTCTTCAGGATGTATGCTTTCTGCAACGTGGAAAGGGACTTTCTCCTGTATAGTTGGTCTGCAGTTGCCTGTCTCTGACAGCCATTCAGTGGCAAAGTTCAGTTCTGGGTATATGTATGAGAAAGCCAACCTGGCCACAGATCTAAAAAGCCTGTCTTTCAATCCAGCTTTCATCTATAATTTATTTCCATCTGTGTGTTTCTTAGGCTTATTTCTCAACTAGTTTCAACTTTAGGAAGAAAAGTGGTTATTATTTATTGGGACCCCCAAACTAAAAAACATCCAGGATAAAAAGAGAGACTAAAGCAAACAAAGAGAGAAAGGGAGCCCAGCAGAAACAAAAATATTGGAGGGAACACAAGAAAGTTTGCTATAATTGCCCCATAGAAATAAGAGAAGATACTGCACCCACAAAACAAGTACAGGATGCTTTGACAAAAGAGCAATCAATGAACAAGGAATGAGTGACTCTTTAAGCACACAAGAGCTCAGATTTAAAAAATTCCATAAAAGAGCTGCAAAATAAAATGGAAGGTAACCCCTAGGAACTAGAACAAAAAGATAACAATATATAAATAGGAAAGGAAATTAGGCATTTTGTCCAGGAAAGTCAATATACAACTAATAAGAGTTCTAGAAAGAAAAAAAAAAAAAAACAGGGAGAAAATGGGAGGAAGCAAATGATTAAATGGATAAGTAAAGAAAAATTTTCAGACTTAAGGATACGAATCTTCTGCTTAAATGGTCCATCAAGTATACAGCTAAATAAATGGGGGTGGAGGAGAATGGAGAGATATACACACTATGACTTAAGAGCAAAGCCTGCAGAGAGAAAACTTCTGAAGATAAAGTTTCTAGAAAGGGATAAAAACAAACAAACCAAAAATAGATCACCACGAAGAATAAGAATAATATTTAATATTAAATTTCTCAACGTAAACACAGCAAAGTAGAAGACTATGGAGCAATGCCTTCAAAACTCTGAGGGTAAATGATTTTCAACCTAGAATTTTATCAAGTAAAGATATTTTCAGATATGCAAAAACTGAAAAAATATATGCCCCATGAACTTTTACTCATGAAGCTACTTGGAAGATATGCTCCAACCAAACAAAGGAGTAATCCAAGAAAATGTTGGATAAGGGTTTAGGAAAAAGGAGATTTCAAAAGAAGAAAAAAGGAGAGAGAAAAATTCAAAATATCAGCAATCTAAGAAGCAATCAATCCATAGTTGAGCAAAATATGAAATACTGGAAAAAAATAGAGAAATAAAAAGGAACTCATGTGTTTAAACATATGATGAATGTTAATGATAGGAGTGTAGCAGAAATGCTAGAGCCACTAGAAAATCATATGCTGTCTTTATAAAAGACTAAGCAAATTAAAAAAAAAGGTGATTATCAATCATAAGAAAAATAAAGGATTATATAAGAAAGGATATTTGCTCATCATCATTTATTACATGGCTCAGTAGTAAATTTATTTATGAAGTAGTTATGATAATGTTAAAACTAACCACTGATTTAACCAAAACTCATGACTTCACTTTAAGGAGTGGAAAGGGAAAGTGAAGACGATGTAGGAGAGCAGTCTTTATCTTCCATAGTTAGATGTTAAGATTATGCCTGAAACTGGTAAATCAAGAAATAGCAGCATATATACATTATTTGGAAAACTGGAGGAAATGCCAAGAGACCAGCTGGAGGAGCTGAGGATAGCTGCCTATAGGGACTGAAAGATGGAGAGGGATGAGTAAGGCATTGCTGCTTGACATTTGAAGTTTTTTGTACCATTGAATTTTCAAACTATATCCCTGTATTACTTTGATAAAAATATTTCATTTTAAAATACATCTAAACTAATAACATTTTCTTCTACAATAAAATAGTAAACTATAAATTCATAAAGAATTCAATTCAACCAACATTTATTGAGAACTTACTGCCTGAAAAGTGCTGTCCTGTGCCCTTAAACCCAGGTTTAAAGAATCTCACATTACACTACCTGAGGTCAGTATATAAATAATGCAAGAAAGAAGGTCGAGGAGGAAGCAATCAATGTCAAGGTTCTACTTTGGAACTGCAGCTTTATGATACAAGCCTCTATAAAATCCTACCTCACCAATGTGGACCTTGGTAGGGTTCTTCAGATCTGACCCAAGATAAGTCACATGGTTTCTGCAGTCAAGAACATTAGTAATAGTAAAATGAGGGTTGTAATATATTCTGCTTCTATTACATCTTCTTAGTGAGAAATTAAAAGCTTCATTGTTTTTTACTTTCTGAACAATCTGCTGGCAGCCATTCTAAAACAAAAAGTTATCAATGTTTGCTTTCATCTGAAAGAGGCATAATGAGTAATGTGCTTCAGAAATTAGGTTCTACATTTTTATAAATGCTAAAAATACAGTCACATCTGAACCTGACCTATACTTAATAAAGCTGTCAATTATACCACAATTTGGAAAGCAGGGTAAAAATTCATATTGACCTTAATAATTGAGAAAGAAAGAGAGAAAACAGATAAAATTTAATACAGTTACGAGCAGAATAATTTACCTAGGCAAAACATAATCTCCACACAAATAAGTGGCAGAAAAATATTGAACTAAGGTCGAAAAATGAGTCAGCAAAAGAATGCTACATTCTTACAAAAGCTAGTAATAACTAAGGATTCATTAAAGAATAATGCAGAAGTAGAATATTTAAAGGAATCAGCAGACGGAGCAACCAGGTTTACACTGGGTTCCACAAATTTAAAAAAAGATGTAGGGAGCTCAGAGTACTGACTGCAACAAAATGACAGTGCTGCTGTTTGATATTTATTTTGCATCATACTGAACAGTTTTTTATTTAAAAATTATTCAGCATTCTTAAATTTATTGAAAAAATGGTATAACAATATATTTAATATTACTGAAAACAAAAGTTATAAATTACTAAAAAATTAGGTAAAATATAAACTTATAAATTTTAAATATCATTCTAATATAATAGTATTAAATATAATTTTCAAAATAAAGTAAAATTAATAAAAATAAATTAGTTTAAAAAATTAAGACCTAACACATTTTATTCCATTTTTGTGTTATTTTAAAAAACAAAGTACCTCAATAGTGTCATTAATGAGTACACTTTTGTGTAAGTTTTTCTAGCTGTTCTTCCTAATTCGATACTAGTCAGGGAAATAGTGGAAAGATAGTATTAATAATAAGTCTATTCGATGTTTTGTCGATAATTTGGGGAAATCTTTTCTAACAAGTTTTGTTTTTCTACAAGGACTACAATCTTTGTATTGCGATCGAATCACTGATTTTTTTTCAGAGAAAGTTGTTCTCATTACATTCTTTTGTTTCCATCATGTACAAACAAATTAACTGTATCAATTTAAATACTTTTCTATTCACATTTCTTTTACTTGAAAATCACTGAAGTAGATGCTCAAGACATGTTTCATGCTTACACTGGAAACTTTTTTGCTATCATTTTCTTCTGCCTTATGAGATAGATAAATTCTAAACAGATGAATCTTTGTCCCCAGATTTTTAATCCAGTATTAACTCTCAAAGAACAGATTTTTTCAGCAAGTATTTTCATCATAATGGATTAACTGGATCATTAATTGGAATCAAAATTTAATGCTTCAGATCGTAAATTGGCCTTTTCATAGATACACCCAGAGCTGGTGTTTCTAGCAGCTCCCAGCTCTAAGGTCTTCTTTAATTTCAGGTCCCCTACTTTCCCTCTGCCAAATGTGGTGCATCCCTAGAGTTGCAGGCATTTCTTTAGCATTTCTGTACCCTCCCCTCAACCCCCACTCTCCCTGCCCCACCACAGACCTTTTATTCACATCTCTAGGCAGCAGCCTAGTTATAGTTGTCAGTATTTCCCTTCCTATCCAACCAGGAGGAATGGCCCTACTGGGTTTCCCAAAAAGAGATGCGCAGTTTCAGAGAGCTCTGTGCTCTTCCACTCTGACAGTTTTTTCTGGTTAGAAGGTTGAGGAAGAGAGGTGAAGATGAAAGAGCAGAGATATTGAAGGAACTGAGTTATAAAGAGCTGCAGGAGGCTTATGGCAAGAAAATCAGAGCCTGAAGGGTTATTTGGTATGGATAGAACAAAATCAAAAATGAATAATACTGCTGGCTGACGTATGAAATAACAGGTTTAGATCCACACAAATACTGGTATTTTAATATATGTTTTTTGGTTTTAGCATAATTGAAACTGATTTATCTTTCTAATTATATTTTCCTTGAGCAAACATCATTTTCTCGGTTAAAAAAGAAAAAAAATCAATGGTTAGAGGAGCTCAAGAGTATGCAATTACTTCCTGGCTTTCCACAACTGAAAAAGTTTTAATCCTTACATGAATAATTGAGATCAAGTATTCTAAAATTATCTTCTATTGAATAAAACAGGCTACTGAATTCAAGACATTTAAAAAATTTTTTTAAAGAAAGAAATGATAGTTTTTATTTTATATTTATAATACATAATTATAATATTTTTTTCTATGTGTACCTAAGGAGGTCTTATGATTTGAATCGATTTCTCAGAAATTATGTATCAATGATTTGCTTAAAATAAGTTCATATTAGGCAATAATGAACACTTAAAATTTATATAAAAAAATTAAAACTGATAAGTTAACGATAAGAGGAAAAACCTTAAATTGTGACTCTTAAAAAATGGTTAATTTTCTGAATAAGGAAAATCCCTAATGCCAAATTTACTCAATATGTGAAATGTTCTTAGTTATTATTGATGATCATGATTAAAGTCTAAGAATCAATGTTCAAGTTAACATATTAATTTCTCTGGGACTTGCATTTTTTTCCTATTAGCAGTCCATCCTCCTACTACCAAAAATATATAAAAAGAAATTTTATAAAGAAATCTATATTAAACAGAATAATAACCTTTATGTATCTTTTCTAGCATACAGCTAAAAACAAATTTTGAAGTATAAAATTTGCCTGGTGAAATATTTTTACAAATGTTAACGGTGATGTACAAATAAATAGTAATATTCTGAATCTGGTGAAAATAAAATTGTAGATCTCTTCTACTCTATATCATTTCTATCAAAAATAATTCTATAAATAAGTAGCATACCTAAAGACAAAATGTATAAGAAAAACTGCAAATAAAGATGGTTTATGTCTGAACAAGTCAACATTCTCACAGTAGGATGAGATATACAAATTATTACTTACTCAGGCATTCTTTCAAAGCCAAAATTTGAATGTTAGCTAACTTTTTTTCTCTCTGTACAACTTGCTCCCCAGAAAAATGTGGAAGTGATAATAAGTCAAAAGGAAAGCCTAAAAAATAGAAAAAAGTCAACATTAAAGATGCCCTATGCCATTAAATTAACATTCAGTTCCTATGAAATGTGTATGACATGATTAAAAAAATAAAATCAATCACTCGCCTCCCTTGATCTTCTATATTTCAAAGTAAATAATAACAATTAAGCAGCAGAAAATAAGCATACTAAATTATTTTACATTTTAAACATTGACCTGATTCTTAAATTGAGGTAATTTAGATAGCAGAGAAGAATTCCCTGCATCGCATTTTCTTCTACCTGCTAAGAATTCACAGACAGAGTATAGCAGCTAGTCTCTAAAGACACCCACTACCCCTCGAACAAACCACACCTCCTGTGATCCCTCCTTGTGCAGTCCCCTCCACAATGGATCCAGGCTCACCTATGTGCTAGATGGACTGAATCTCTCCTGACTTTCTTCCTGCCTATAGTTCTCAGAGTAACTGTAGAATGCATTGAGATTACACTATCTTAAGACAGGGAGGAACTTCCCAGACTGCTTGGGCTTTCTTCCTCTGTGCCCTAGAAGCAAGATGTCCTTCAAAGCTTTGCCCAGTGAGTTACCTGGGCCCTCAAGTATACAACCCAGGATTGCCTGCCTCTTGGAATCCCTCAGCTGTCGTACAAGTGGGGCACACACAGTCAAGACTCTGTCTGCCCCAGGCAGCTTTCTTGAGTCTTGGGGGACCAACTCAGTTGCATGTGTGTATTTTCTGTCACACTGGACTCAGACAAATAGGTAACCAGTGCAGAGTGGACCTAAGCAGTAACCCAGGATGCAGTGGGCATTTAGACTCCTATTCCTGGTTGTTGGCACAGCGATGATCTTTGTTATTCTCCACACTATGGGAGACCTCCCTCAAGCTAATGATTATTGAACCTGCTTGGCACTATGTAACCAATGAGGTATAGTACAAGTGAAAATGAATAACTTCTGGGCTAAGACACAGAAAGTCTTACAGATTATTAAAATAATAGCTCTAAGGGAAGTCAGGAATCATGTAAGAAGTCAGACTATCCTGAGACCATTATATTATGAAGAAGCTCAAGCTAGCCAGGGGTAAAGGACATGTGGCGGGAAAATCAGCCCTCATCTGTTCCAGCCATCCTAGCCCAGGCACCAAATGTGGCAGTGAAGAAGCTATCTTGGATACCAAACCTTGTGGGATCTTCAAATGACTGAAGCCCTAGCTGTATGTCATTGTGTTTGTACATGAGATCTCAAAATAGAAACATCCAGCTGAGTCCACTCAACCCACAGGACCATGAGAGAGAATAACAAATTGTTGTTTTTAAGCTAAATTTGGGATAGTTTTGTCATGCGGCAATAGATAACCAAAACACAGAGCTTGGGAAGAAAAGAGAAAAATGGGCAATAAAATAGAACAAGAGGCTTGAGAGTAAGTAAATGAAACATGAGAAATATATTATAGAAAAATAATATGTATTTAAAGTGGAAAATACTAAAAATTTCATTTTTGTAATTGAAGGCTGGACATACTAAATTTTGCTAAGAGTAATGTAAAAGGAATTAACTTTGCACTCTAAACTGTAAAAGTATGTTATATGTTTAAAGTAAAAGGTTAATTACATTTAATGTCTAATATTTCTTCTACCTAAAACCACAAAAGTCAACCACACATCCAAACAAATATAAAATGTTTCTCCACCTAAAGTTAACACTTACTCAATTTGGCTTCTTCTGTCTTTGTTTTCATCCTTCCATGAATTAAACTGAGTACAAATGAGCCATTGATCTGGTTGGCTGAGTGAATCAATGTGGCTTTACACCTTCTATTGCTATTACCTTGTAACAAGAGATAATAGCTAGAACACTCTCCTTTCACTTCAACATCTGGAACTAAACAAAAACAGCCACCTTATTAAGTATATGAACATTCAGCTCACAACATGGCAGAGGCATACATTTGACCCACAGGATATAATAAAATTTCTATGTTATTTTAAAATAAGCTGTTATTCAATACACTGAGGGCTAGTAGTTCATTTAATTGAGAAAGCTGTTAAAGCACAGAATCATAACAAAAATGATTCTCACCAAGCATAAACTGCTTATTTTAAATTAAAACTGATTATTTTAAATTATGTGTACTCATTCATTAACTTTTGATGAGGTTATTAGAGTTTCAAGGTATTTTTCTCACATAATAAAATCAGTAATGTATCAACTACAATTTCCAACTTCTATTTCTTTAAAGTGGAATAAACTGACTCCTGCAAGCACACACAACTTAATTGGTGGGAGTAGAAGTGTGTAGCTATATTTGAGAGTAGCTTTTTGCTTCTTGCAGTGGGCAGCCATAATGTGTTTTACAGAGGGAACAGAGAGCATTCATTAATCTGGCATGCCAGTTACGTGAAGGTCACTTAAGACAGCTTCTAGTATATTTTAAAAACAAATCAAGTGAGGGTTATGGTGAAGGTTGAAGAAAAACTGTGAAGCCTTTGAGATTAAAAATAGAAGTAGAATACTTTTTGTTGAAGATGGTGAATTGGACATAAGCATTTATATTCGCTATCTCCTGAAATTCCACTAAATGAGAATAAAGAGGTTTTAAAATAGCATAAATCTACAAGGACTAATATCTGGCAGAAGAGACAACAGCAACTAAAATTTGAAAGCAGGAAAGCATATAAACAATTGGTAACAGACTTCAATCTCTCAACTGTTAAGGATGCTGAGAAAAACAACAGAGAAAGCCCTGAAGCAACACAATTTATACTGCAAGTGTCCTTGAGAGGCTCTGGAATGGTGGTCCCAGATGGAACGGGAAGCAAAATGAAGGTAGAATAGAAAGATAGATTGAAAGCCAGCTTGGGAAGTAGTTAAGCTTCCTGATCCCTTCTTATTCTATTCAATAAAATGACCACCCTTTCCCAGATGAGAAGACTAGAGGTTTATTCTCTGGAGAAAATAAAACAAAGTATCTCTGGTTAGGAGACATAAGACAGAGTTGAGGATTGGAGTCCTAAACTGATAATCAGTGACTCTAAGTGAATGCTTATACATTGAATATTGAAGCCCATTACCTTTCTTCTTCTGCATAACTTCCAGAATTTTAAAACCCAGATAGCAGAATTGAAACTTTTTGGAAATATGGCCAGTCCTAGAGGAATGGCTAAAGAGTCTCGACATTGAGAGGTCACCTAATGTAATATCCCACTGAGATCACCATAAAATGAAGATCAGTCAATAAGCTTTACTCCTATACCCCAACTTTTTAATCAGCTTTCTGATACTCTCTAGTAAATGTGAACACGCAGCCAAAAATTATGGGACCTCAAGGTCCCATATGTCTAATATGAAAACCAGATGTTGGCTGGTTCGAAGGTAGTGAGTTATCTCAATTGATTGTTCACAGTCAGCTGCAGATCAAACTCCTTGTTCTATTCCCTCCACCCTTCTCACTATGGCTCTTTAGGCTTAAAAAAAAAAAAAAGCCAAACTACTATTCTACTCTCTGCTTTTCTAAATTTAACTATTTTAAATAATACAGAGGGTAGGAGGAAACTTTTGGAGGTGATATGTTTATGGCACAGGCTATGGTGGTTTCACAGACGTATACTTATCTCGAAATTCAAGTTTTATACATTAAGTATGTATAGCTTTTTGCCAATCATACCTCAATCAAGTGGTTTAAAAAATAAAATAAAGAGCTTATGGGAATTAAGAAAGCAGAAATAAATACTCCAACTAAATGATTAGGAGATAAATTTTAGTAAGTCTACTAGAAAGTAGAATAAAAAAACAAAGAAATGGAAAATAGGAGAGAAAGGAAGAGAGAGAAACTGAGCCAGGAGGAACCGTCCGCAAACAAGGTCAAAACTGATGCTAAAGGGGGGTTACTGAAGTAAAGATAAAGGGCATTTATAAAGAAATGTTCAAGGAATTGTGATGCTGGGATACCTGGGTCAATCAAATGAATATTGAAATCAGGAGCTGGGAAAAAGAAATTGGGAAAGTGTGAAGGGCAAAGTCAAACAAGGAATAATAATGACAGTAATACAATCTTCTTGAGTATAAGGACTACATCATGTTCAACATTGTAGTCCTGTTGGCTACAGCACTTAGAACATAGTAAGTGCTCAATAAATGTTGACTGATTCACAAAGATAGAAAAAATTATTGTAATAGCCATTTAGTATGAGCATTAATAATGAAAGATTTCTTGAAACAGTGATAGAAGGACAATAATCTGGAAGTGATTGTATAAAGCTAAGGAACTGCAGAGATACAAGAGATCTCAAAGAATAAGATGTCACTACAAAATAAGTACTGGAGTCGACTCTGGCCCAGCCTCAGGGAATGTTTCATGTGAGTTTGTTTGACTCCTTCCCTAGCATTCCATAAACATGTTCCACTGAAAGGCCCTCCTTCCTTGACATTCTTCTTGTTCTCTTCCCACTCTAATCTTGCCTTTTCAATCTTCTTTATGGGCTCCTTCAAACCCTCATGCATTTGCCCATGCTTCATTTCCTCATAATCAAGTATCCTTCCTAGGCAAGCACATTTGCTCCTGACTGATTGTACCAATCCAAATCAATATATTAGGTTAGTGAAAGTTACCTCTTTAAAAAAGTATCTATGTCTCTATTCCCTTAAGTTTATTTTAGGGGTTATTGGGATGGCAGGGTGAGAAAGTCTGCAGACACACTCCCCAGCAATACAAGCACAACTGGTAAAATTATCCGAAGGGTATACAGCAAAGGAAATGTTCATTCGGCAATATATTCTAAGATTAGATAAAAATTGTGAGAGTCTATAGCACTTTGGCCACCACCTACTTCTTCCCTACCCACTCCCAATGCAGATGGACGGAAGTTCCAGTGCAAACGGGTATGGCCAAGATGATTCTCTCTCTTCCCTCAGCTCTCAGTCAAGGGCTACAGTACATTATGGGGAGGGGCAGGCTGCCAGCACTTCTCATCCCCTCAAATCTGAGTTGAAGAGGCTAAATTCCTGAGGAGTATGATGAATTCAGGGACTCTCTTCCTTCACCTAACCCCCACTCATATGGTACAGTCTCTGCCCTGGAATAGGCAAGCTGAGGAAAGTGGGGACCCAACTGCCCTCACATCAGCTCACTCACAGGGCAGAAGTTCTACACTGGGAGAGGTAAATAAAGAGGACTGGAAGCTACCACTCTGGCCCAGCGACCAAAGTAGTAGTAGCTCAAAGATTTTGCCCAGGGGAAGAGACTTTAAGAACATAGCCCTAAACTCTTCCTCAAGAAACTGACTTTATTTGAAATAGAGTGTGGAGAAGTTTAAGCCTAAAGGTGATCTCAAAAATAATAGAAATTTGGTAATAAGCAAATAAAAGGAAGTTGGTAGTTCATTTAGTCAACAGAAACAAGCAAAAGATCTAGTTCATGAGAGAGAAACAGGGAAAGAGACAGCTAAGAAGAGACATCCATGTGTCAGATCCAATTCAAAGACTGGCTTTGAAAACTACTCAAATTTAACTGGATCAGCAATTTAAATGGTTGTGCAGCAATTTAGGGCCCAGGGCAATGTCAATAACAATAAAGCAATGAACTGGCAATTAGTACAGACTAACAGCTGGATGTGAGAACAAATGAGGCACACAAGGGAAAGATCAGGGAAAGAGAAAGTGACAGATAGTCCTACAAAAACCACTGTATTCCTAGAATGAATGCGGCCACACTGAAGGCCACACTCTCTGAGGACTAACAGCAAAGCCTTTAATTGTGGAATAAACAGACTTTGTTAAAATAGCCTAGCCAACTCACAAAACAAATAAACAAACAACAAAAACAAATGTACTAAAAGGGGGAATTATTAACCAGTGGCTACAATATATTACCTAAAATGTCATTTTCATCAAAAAATTGTGAGCCATGCAAAGAAACAGGAATGTGTGACACATACACAGGGGAAAAAGCAGGTGACAGAAAAATGCCTGTGAGAGGGCCCAGAAGCCAGACATAACAAAGACTTCAAAGTAAACATAAACATGTTCAAAGAACTAAAGGAAACCATGCTTAAAGAAGAAAAGAAAGGTGAATATAAATAAAGATAGATACTACAAAAACTAAATGGAAATACTGGATTAGAAAAATACAATAAACTTAAAAGGGCTAAAATCATACGAAGTACATGTTGTCATCACCATACAGTGAAATTAAAAACTAATAATAGAAAAAAGAGGAAATCCACTTTTAGATTTATACTCAAAATAATTTTAAACCTGTACATGTATATTCAGAGCAGCATTATTTATAATAGCCCAAAAGTGTCAACAGCCCAAATGTCCATCAACTGATGTGTGAATAAATAAAATGTGGTATATCCAAACAATGGAACATTATTCAGCAATAAAAAGAATGAAGTACTGGTATATGCTACAACATGGGTGAACCTTGAAAACTTATACTAAGTGAAAGAAACTGGTCACTAAATATTGTATGATTACATATGTGAAATGTTCAGAATAATCAAATCTATACAGACTAAAACAGATTAGAGGTTATCCAGGGATAGGGGAAGGGATGGGTGTTAGGAATGGGAAGTGACTGCTAATGGGTATCGGTTTCTTTCTGGGGAGATAAAAATGTCCTAAAATTGATTGTAGTAATGGTTGCACAACTCTGTGATTATATGAAAAACCACTGAATTATATACATTAAATAGGTAAAATGTACAGTATGTGAATTATCTCTCAATAAAGCTGTTTTTAAAATTTATATTTATCTTAGGAATATAAAGTTCTACTTACAAAAAGAAAGTTCTTTATAGTAGACAACCACACAGTATATAAAAGTGTCAAATCGTCTACATAGTATAGAATTTTATATATATACACGTATATCCCAAAATGCTAAGGAAGAAAAAAACTACTGTAATTTTATTACAATGGCCACAGTTTATTTCAGAGATATGAACATATTATGGGTTACAGCCTAGCTCTCAAGACAATCATGAAGTATAAAAAACAAATTTTGCAATTAGATTGCAACAAAAAATATTAATCCTGTTCATAAACAGTTTTAGAAAAAGAATTTAAAGAAAGGTTATTAAAAGGACAAACATTTGTTACCAGTTTTATTTTAAACTAAGGTTTTCCAAAAGATACAGTGACCTCAATTCATTTACCATCTTAGCACTTTGCCAATTCAAGTGATATGTGTCTCTGCAGTCTATGACATCCTTTTCACGTTTATTTTAAGCCCACATCACCTTCGTGAGCATCTTAATCACTGAAGCCTGTACTTACAACAATCTTATTTTTCTCAAAAGAAATATTTACTTTAAAGAACTCCCCTAACCATAATGACTGTGTAGTCATTTAAATAAATGTTGTTCCAGATTTGGCAGGAGTTAATTGAAGACTTATTAAATAACTTTTATGTAAATACCACAGAGTAACAGATTTACAATTACTATAGTTATTCCACTCTCACCATTCTTCCTAAAGAAATAAGAGAAAATGATTATAAAAGAAAATTTCTTTCCAGTTTCAACTGCTCTATTTACACTTATTTATCAACCACTAAGGGATGTTTGGCTTGCATGCTGCTTCTCTACCAAAAACATACATACATTTTGGATATACTATATAGATAAAATGGAAGAAGCAGAAACTACCAAGTGTTCGCTTGTGGCACCAAATTTTACAAATAACATATAAACCAGGATGAAGTCTTACATTGTTAGTAGTATTTTGTTAACAAATTAATTCTTATATAATAATTATCAAGTCATTCTATGTCAATAAGTTTCTTAGTGGTTCATAAAATTGTACAACATTCCCTTCTTTTTAATAGTTAAACAATATGAAAACAAAATTGTACTATTCTAAAGGGGAAATATATCTCATGTAATGTAAGGGAAAATAAAAATATCCCAGGACAACTGGGGAAACGGGATATTCTGGGTAAGTCAATACTCTGACTTACCGATCAATTATTTTAATAATCATACTAAAAGTTAAACAACAAAATAAAATCTAGCCTTCAATGCGGGCATCTTAGGAGGCTATACTCTTTTCAACGATGATATCACTGTTTAATTCTAGCCTCAACTTTTGAAACAGCCCTTAGTGCCAGGTGAGGAGGCACAATCAAAAATAGTCAATCCAATTACTTCATATTCATAAAGCATCTTCCAAAATGTATTACTTAGCTTGGTCCCCCAATTTATTCATCAGACTAAGCTCAGAACAATTTAGCATAAAATTTAGCTGCCACTGAGGTTGTCCAAGAAAATGCCTATGGCTCAATTCTAAAAAGAATATAAAATGGTTTAAAAAATGGTGGTATTGTTGAATAGGTATGAAGTCTCCTAATGTGAAAATGACAAAAATTCAGAAGGATTTATAAATTCCACCGTGATTATTTTACACAAATAACACTAGGATGATAAACTGTATACATTTCCTCTCAGTTATAATATAGTAAAATATGAAATTTGAAAGCTACAATGAATAGAGAAGCTAGTCAGAAGATATTTCAAGATCTTACTCATTATGAACAATGATTTCTTAATTGTTCTACATAGAAAGCATGTAAGATTGGACAGAATAACAAATAGCTACTGCAAAGTTTACAAAGTGTTTACCTTGATTACTAATTTGATTCAAAAAAATTTGAGATACAATAAATATTATTATCCTCATTTTCTATGTAAAGAATTAAAGGCCTAAAGCAGTGCTTTTCTATCCTTTTTCAAGCCTCAAAGCCTTTGAAGAACTCTATACGGTAACAGTGATTCTCCAGTCTAGGAATAAAGAGAGTAGCACTTACGGCAGAGGTTATCAATCCTGGATGGACACTTGAATCACCTGGGGGTACAGTTACAAACTATTGATGTCCTGGGTCTCAGAGATTTGAATTAAACTGTTCTCAGGTGGGGCTCAGCTATTTTTTTAAAAATAGCTGTCAAGGTGATTCTAATTTGTAGCTAATGTTAAGAATCACTGAACGGAAGAGAGAAACAAAGCATTGCATTTAGGTTGCAGGACCTTCAGGTGATTCTTACAAAAAAATAAAGATCTTTAACGAGGTATAATTTATATGTATATTTACACATGTACATACATATATTAAAGTCTAACTTTGAAAAATTTAGTGAGATTTATACAATTGAGTATCCATCATTATAATTCAGTTTTGGAAAACTTCCATCACACCTTTACAGTCAATCTTCCTCCTACCTATGGCCTCAGGCAAGCAATGATCTGTTTTTTGTCTCCTTTTACCTTTTATAACAGAAATTTCTTATGAACAATCATACAATAAATACCTTGTCTGGCTTGATTTATATACTTAGCACAATGTTTTTCAGGTACAACCCAAACCCTTCATGCCTTTTCATATTTGCATAGTTTTCAGTTCTTAGCCATTATGAATAATGCTTTTATAAACATTTTCTTACAAGCCTTTGTGTGAACATATGTTCTCATTTCTCCTGGCTAAGTATCTAGGAACGAAGAGGCTGGGTTGTAGAGTTAAGGGTAAGTTTAACTGCCAAACTGTTATTCTTAGTAGCTGTACTATTTTACATCCCCACCAACAATGTGTGAGATTTGCAGTTTCTCCATATCCTCATCAACATTTGATAGTCACTGCTTTTAATTAGAGCCATTCTAGTAAGTGTATCGTAGGATCACATTTTGGTTGTAATTTGCATTTCCCAAAGACTCATGATGTTGAGCATCTTCTCCTGTGCTTTATTAGCCATTCATGTATCTTCTTTGGTGAAATGTCTATTCAAGTCTTTTGCTCACTTATTAACTGAGTTACTATTCAACTCTAAGATTTTTTTCATGTATCTGCCCATTGTCAGATATAAGATTGGACCTATTTTCTCTTAGAAAGTAGCTTTTATAATTTTCTTAATAGTATTTTCCAAAAAGTGAATATTTTAAATTTTGGTGAATTCTACTCTATAGTTTTTTTTTTATAGATCATGCTTTTGGTATATCTCTATGCTATCTTATAGAAGCTTTATAGTTTTAGTTCTTAAATTTAGTTATATATGATCCATTTTGAGCTAATTTGCATGTAAAGTCTAAATATAATCCACATATGGATATACAATTTTTCCAGCACTGTGTTGAGGAAACTATTCTTTTCCCATTGGCATCTCTGTCTTTACTGTTTCATTGATCTGCGTATCCTTAGTCCAATACCACACTGTCTTGATCATTGTGGCTTTATAGTTTAAATCATGAAATCAGGTAGTGCAAGCTCTCAACTCTTGTTTAATTGGTAGATTATATTCCTCAATGTTTTATTCACTGATTTCTGGTCTATTTTCTTCCTTCTACTCACTTGGATTAGGTCTTTTGCTTCTTGAGGTTGATGCTTAGTTTACTGATTTTTTATCTTTCTTCCATTCTAAGATAAATAGTTAAGATCTTTTAGTACTGCTTTATCTGCTTTCCACAAATTTGATATATTTTAATTTTATTCATTCAGTGAACCTATTTTCTAATTTCATTTTTGACTTCTTTTTTGACCTATAGGTTATTTAGAAGTTTGTTAAATTCCAAATAGTTGAGGGATTGCTCAGATTTCTTTCTGTTATTGATTTCTAACTTAATTCCATTATAATTCGAGAACATACTCCATGGTACATTATTTCTTTCCTTTTAAATTTATTGAGATTTGTTTAATGGCTTAGCATATATATATAAGTCCATCCTGAAGAATGGTCCATATGTGCTTGAAAAGAATAAGTACAATGTTGAACGGAGTGTTCAGTAAAAGTCAGTACAGTCGAGTTGGTTAAAAGTTCACCACTGTATTCCTAGCATCTAGAATAAATGAATGAAAGGAAGGACTGACTGACTGAACGAATAAGGTCACAAAGGAATAAAATCAGGGAATAGTTTTAGAAAATAATACAAAGTTTGAAGACTCTGGGACCTGTAGGGCAACAACAGAGAACAACTGGGCATAAACCAGCAGGTTATAGAGAAACAAGAGTTATAGTGCAGGACAAGGATCTTGGGAGTTGATACTCTATTTGGATAGGAAGAAAGGCTATTATTAGTGGTACTAGGACAGGGATACCAAGTTTCCCAGGTGCATGAGTTATTGAAACTTTTACACTAGCTAAAACTTAGCTTCTCTATTTTTACAAAAAAAGTTCTGTTGAGGTAAGAATTTCCCTCACAGAAAGGGTTACGGGTAGAATAGAACTTAATAATCAACTGTCCAGTTTTACCTTGTTTCTACTTCTAAGATTAAAAAAAAATACTGTAAAGTATGAGCTTAATCAGCCCTAAATGATCCAGCCTAATCAGTAGTCAACAATCTGTCTTCAAGATTATCATGTGATCTATCTCTTATTCTTATTCAGAAGTTACCAATATTAATCCTCAAATTTCAAGAGGTGATAATTTTAAAAAGTCACATCAAGCCACATGACATTTTCTTCAAGTTGCAATGAAAATCATGCAACCCCCCCCAAGAGTAAATTCTAAATCAATAAATTACTTTAAAATTAGAACCTTCAACACAATGGCTGTTTGAAGTTGGACAAAATCGCAAGAGAAAAAATAAATAATAGATAGGCTGTCCAGAATATACTCATAGTTTATTTAGTAGATGTTAATATAACTAACTGATTACACATGTCTAATTAGTCTTATACATATATAATGCTATGAATTGGATAATTATTATCCCACGATTTCATGTAGTATAAGTGAAATTGACTATATCACCACCCAGCAAATCTATTTCTGATTTGCTTTTAGCATCTGCCAAAATCACTAAATATACAATTATTCCCTGAGGGTAGGTAAGAAGGGTTAAAGTTGTACTTATTCATTCACTAATATGGTGCAATAAGTTATATTAATAATGTCTCTTCCTTGAACTCTTATTAAGGCTATGTTAGGTCATACACTCTGGAAGTGCCCTCCACTTTGCCTTCACATTGTCAGCTAAACTGACTGATAATTATTTTTCAAAGTATATTCCTCACTTGACTATAAATTTCACAAAGAAAAAGACCATGAATCTACTTCTTCAAATGCAGGAACCCAGTTTGACTCTTCTTTATTTCCCATACTTTGCATCATACCCTATATGAATAGTATTTTGATGAGGATGTTAATAACTCGCTAGGGACTTCCAAAGACCATTTACTAAATCATTTTCAAACTTTTCCTCCACTTGCATCTTAAATGCAGGTACAGCTGGCCCTCCATATCTGTGGGTTCCACATCATGGATTCAACCAACTATTGACTGAAAACATTCAGGGGGAAAAAAAACCCAATAAATAACAATACAACAATAAACAATACAACTTTCAAAAATAATGAAGTATAACAACTATTCACATAGCATTTACATTGTATAGACATTATAAGTAATGAGGAGATGATTTAAAGTACACAGGAGGATATGCCTAGGTTATATTCAATTACCACTCCGTTTTTACATAAGAGACTTAAGCATTTATGGATTTTGGTATCTGCAGGAGTCCTAGAGCCAATCCCCTGTGGACACCGAGGGAGCACTGTATTTCAAAAGATTCTATTCTTGGCTCTCTTCTCTAGCCATGTTTTTTATGTATTTTTTTTCAACCTTTCTTAATTATTACTTGTATGCACGTATGGTAGGTTTTTACATCAGTGAAGAGGCTTCCCATTATTCACACTTTTGGATAATCACCCCCCCTTGAATCTGGGCCATTCTGTGACTAGCTTTAAATAACAGAATATAGCAGAAGTGAGACTGGGCCAGTTCTGGAACTAAGCCTTAAAATGTCTTGGCAGCTTCAACTACATGTGTTTGTCCTGAGTCATCAGGCAAAAATTCCAGCTAACCTGCTGGAGAGATCATGTAAAGAGATCACGTGGCAAGGAAAAGGCTCTGGGACTACAGAAAGACAGAAAGCCAGCTGGCTCTGCAGCCTAGCTAAACTCAACCTCCAAACAACCCATAAGTCCAATGGAACACAATGAATGACCACTGGTAAGATAAGTAGAAGAACTAGCCTGCTGAGGCAGCTTAGCTTGCAGAATCATGAGAAAATAAAATGTTGCCTACTTTAAGCCACTAAATTTTAGGGTGTTCTATTACACAATAGAGAAACAAAACTGCTGGTAAACCTGAAATCTAAATCTCCAGATATGACTATTCTCTAGAGATCTAGATCTAGATTTAAATTCCCACATAGATAATTTACCTGCATTTCAAATTCAACATTTGCTAAAATGGAATTCAGTATCTCCCCTATTTCCTCTATAGTACTGTGTAAATAGCTGATTTTAAAATTGTATTCCTTGGAATTCTAGGGCCCTGTGGAGTTTTTCTACAGATTTCTTCACAATATTCCTGGCACAAATGTTTCAATTACAGTTATTAGTCCCATAACATCATGGGTCACAAAAACTAACCAGAAGCTCAAAAAAAATTAAACAAATTATTGTTCAATTTAAAAAAAACCATTTATATCCAAGCAAAAGTATGAAGGAATACATTTTAACTGGCTTTGGGAAAGTAACATTTTGAGACAATTACCTCATGAAATAACTAGAATTTGAACTTGATCTCTGATTTTATAACAGAAGGTAACATTTCATTTTTATAGTGACATCTTGAACATACTAGATTATTAGAGAGGCAACACAGTAGAGTGGTAAGGAGCATACAGCACAGGTTCAAATCCTTGGAGAAGTTATAGAGCTATTAATTGGCCGAGGTGATAGGTTCTATATAGGTTCTACAACAGCTCTGTAACTTCTCCAAGCCCCAAGTTCCTCATCTGTAAAATGGTGATAAAAATAAGTATAAAGAGTTATTATAAATACTAAATGAATCAGTATTTCTAAAGGACAGTACTTAGAACACTGTGTAACATAGTTACACTGTTAAACAAGTTCTAGTAATTTCTGCAGAAAATTGTAATCACAGGTTTGTTTTTTTAATGTACCATATAATAAATGAAGCACTTTATTTTCACAAATTCAGTTCATGAAATGTCTCTAAGAAACCCATGTTCAATATAATTAGCTATCTAATGAACCAAAAGTTCTGCCTTTATATCACTGACATTTTTAACAAATATGGTTATGATACTTTATGTTATGGTAGGTTGTTAGATATAATTAAAAATCTTAAAATAATTATACTCTTTTTAGTCAGCAGTAATACTATAAAGTACTATTTTCTTATAAAGAAATTTATCTTCACTTCAAATTTGATAAATACATTATCTATGTTGCATCAACAATTTGAAGATTTACTACTTACCACTGATCGTTTTAGGCTTTTTAGCTATATATTCCTTCCATTTTCTTGAACTGAGTTGGTTGGGAGGTGGAATAAGTATGTTACTAACAGTACATGGCAATACAAAAAGAGCACCAACCTGGATAGAACAGAACATATTTTTATTGATTGCATACTGAGATTCATTCTTGAATAGTGCCATTTGGCATTCATATTTTTCACTCATACTTCACCTACTTAACACATATTTAGTAAAGTCCCCTCCCCCGACAACTCCGCTATATAAACTAAAAAAATAAGAACAATGTCCCGCCCTCTGTCCAAAGAAACCAAACCAAAAGCCAAAATGCAGACAAACGAAAATAGAAAACAGCATTCAAAGCTACATGCTTCCCTTTTCCACTGAGGTATACATCTCTGAAAACCTTGTTATTCACAATATTCGCTTCAAGTTCTGGTTGTGGATGTAATTTTTTTGTATACCTACAAAACCCATAGGGCTGAAAGTTCAACCAGCCTTATGTAGATGTCGTAAGATGTGATATTCAACCACAGTCTTACAATCTTTTGACTCGTTGGATTATTGTTCTGGCATCAAAATCAGAACATATCTGAACGCAATTTATAAACTTTTGTTCTAGAAATCAGAGATTTAATGCTAATACGTAAAAATTGCAGAGAAGACAATGAATTATATGCTAGCAACACAGCAGCTTCTGATTGATTTATAAGCAAACTCAGCTTATTCATCTTTGTATGCCCAGGGTTGGGGATACAGACATTCATTAAGTATTTGTTCAACAAAATCGCCATAATATATTTAAGTAAATTCTCAGTTTGATTAAAGGCTAAATAAAACAGATTGCAATTCTGAAAAGCTATATTTTGCCCGTTATTTTAGAAATGTAGCTACATCAATCAGCACATCCCAATAAAAAGCATTAGTTTCTTTTTAAAACTGTGGGGAAATTTAGGCAAGGCATTTGCCAAAGATCTTAAACGTAATGCAAAATCACTTTTAATTGTCCTATATAGATAGACTGATTACAAAAGATATGCAATAGTTAATATTTTAATGTACTATTTTATTGCTATTTATATTTATTTATGCATTCTTAGTTAACAGATATAAAAATAAATATTTTAGGAATAAGGAAAGTAAAAAGAAATATGCTTATTTTTACTAGTATAGCCATAATCTTTTTTAAACTCAAACATATTTATATAATTAAGCATTAGAAATTAAAAATACTTAGCAATAGAAAATAATCATTAAATATAAAAGATTATGTTTAACTTTCTCAACATTAAATCTCAATTTTTCTTTCTTGCATACATAAGACTTCATAGCCCAAAATGCATGACAAGATTGGATGGTCTAAAAGGTCAATAAAGCTGTAATGTGAGTTGCCAGATGGGGTCTCAGTTACAGTTTTCTCAACATTTTAGGGATGCTAAATGCAATTCAACACATGATAGCCTGATACAAATGCGCCCTGACTCATTAACTAAAGAAGTGGCCACATTTTTGAAACAGTCTAACATTGATTGAACATTTCCTACAAATATGAAAATAAACAGTCTAAACCACACAAATTATAATTCCCTACAAAATAAATTTTCCAATTGTTCATACTGCATTCTTAACAAACTTGGATTCCAATAACTTGTTCTCACTGATACACTAATCATTAGATAACCTCTGAGAGCCTGGAGGATGATCTGTTTAGGCCATTCTTCTATCTCCAGAATATAAAAGTCAAATAGCGTTTCAAATCTGAATTTCAAAAACCTGGATTCAATCTTTTCAGTAGATCCTCCCTAAAAGCAGACACTATAAAAATCATGTTTCTAGCTTTGCAAATTCCTCTCTTTACAGAAATATTTCCTGGCCACAAAATTAATAAACATTGTGACTCATTAACAATCCTATCTTGTCTTTTTCTAATCTAATTTAATTATTAATAAAATAAGCTTTAATCCAGGAATCTTTTATTTATATTCTGGGGCTAATCATAGACAGCTAGATAGATAGATAATTTTTTTAAGCTCAGACTACTGAGGATCACATAAATCACTGGAATTAAGCACTAGTTTCCTGAGGAAGGGTCTTGTCCACCAATATCTAGAACAAGCATCTAGCACATAGTAGGCAGTAAAAAAATTAAATGTTGAATAAATAAATGAAAACCAAAAGTTATAAAGCATTAGAATTATTTCAAGGAATGAGCACATAATTCAAAACTTTTTTTTCCCCAGAAATGTAAAAGACAAATTAAAACCCAATGTAAAAGAAAAATACACTGCTTCACATTTAGAGATTTATTGTCTAAGGTATGTAATATATGTTCTCAAAAATTATTCCTTTTGTTGCAGTAAAGTGGGAACATATTTATAAAATCTCATTTATTTATTCCTTATTAGTAATAGCGTGTTCTAATAATATTTTATAATTATGGTCCAAGAAGCAATAACAATCTAATACAATACATTTAAAATAAAGCAATTGAAAGTATATCACTAAATATCGATAGTTTAGGTTGTTTCAAGGATTAATATTGCCTATCTTCAATAATGAGATAGATTAAGGATTACTTTACATCTGCATTAAACAAATCATAGGTATGTATCTGATTTTGACTTGAAATTTCTCTATAAAATTTCTACAAATTCATCGTATCTTCGAATTACCTAGAAAATATTTGGTGCTTTATACTTTTAAGGAAACTGTTTAACATATGTGTGTCAATGATTGGGGTCATATAAACTTCAAACATAATAAAAATTAGTTAGCAACCATCATTTATATCATACTCAAAGTAGTTTATAAAATATATTCTAGTTTGGTTTTCATTACAACTCCAAAACAAGTAACACAGGATGATTATATTTCCAGTTTACAATTCAAAAAGCTATAAGCCAGTGAGTGGCAGAGCTAGAAATTAAGCCCAAGTTTTCTAATGTAAATATTCTTCTACTTAAGACTTTCTACTATACCATTTTCCTTTCCTTTCTTATTTGATAACTGCAATGACATGATTAATATAAATGCTAAGTAACATTTATCATTTCTTAGAATAAAGAGGCTCCAAAAGCTCAAATCACTAGATAGGGTTACATAGAGAACTACTTAGCTATTTGGGTTAAACTAGGAGCAAAGTATTTTTTTTCTTAGTATGCTTTTTTTTAACTATACCAATTCATAAAACTTTTATGCAAATAGTTCTGTAGAAATGTATGATCTTATTAATCTCTATTGAAAGTAGGTTCTATCAGTTTATGCCCTACCTCAGTCTGTTTACTTTTCTCATAGTTCTTATTATACCAGCAGTTATTTCTTTTCTATTTGTCCACCACAATTTAAGTTCCACAAGGATCGAAGCTTCATCTGTATGATTCATTACTGAGTCCCCAATATCTAATATAGTCCCTAGTATACAACTGGATATATGTTGGATAAATAACACAAGATAAATTTTAAGACTTCAAAATCTAGCACGTTAGATATTCTTAGAGGATGAGAGACAGGGTTATCATTTATTCAAAGGCTATCTCATCAAATAAATACTTTGGCACATTATTCAAAAGACTGTTACATTTATGGAAAAAGAGGCTGGAAGTCAAAATTTTAAGTTACTACCTAGTCAAGAATTTTAAGGACAAAATCGCATTTCCTTTACTATATCAATTTTCTAATGGAATTATAACCAAGATTTGATTATAGCACCATAGGAAAACTGCTATAATTACAACAATTATTTTCTCCCAGCAGGATTGTTTGATAATAGTCTATTTGTTGTTAAAACAATAAGTAAATATTATATAAATACTGCCAATGAATATTTCGTGCATAAATTTATTGAATGTAATAGTTCAATAAACAGCCAGAAAGGCAAACTTTTTCATATTAAAAACTGGACTTGACTTTAGATAGATGTTTCCACTTAAAACCCTTTACATTGTAGTTAAAAAAAGGTAAAACTATACCAATTTTATCATATCATTATATATATAACTATTAAAATACCTACAAATCTCTAAACATCATTGAAAGAAAAACTAAAAACTCCCAAATGATAATTTAATGAAACTTTAGAAGTTTTTCTCACTTCCAACCCCTGCCCTACCATAAAAAAAATAATGCAGGGATATGAATGTCTTCTCACAGAATTGAAATCAGATGTTGGAATAAGTTAACAATAAAGTGTTGTAAAATTTTAAAACTTTAAAGCAATCACCAGTCAGAAAGCTTATTTCTGAAAATTTCTTCTAAAAACAAAATGCCACTTTGTGGAGTAGTTTTAAGAGTTATTATGAAAAGTCCAAAATGTCTTAATATGAATTAGGACCAAAATCATGTCACATATTAAGGAAACCAAGTCATCAAGCAAAAACAGATGAATAACCTACATTTCCTTTTCTTACACATCCTTCAAAAACAAAAAACCATCGCTTCTCAGCCTTTTGGCTAAGATCAAAAACCAAAAAAAATCCCTCTATACCTTGCCACACAGAGAGGAAATCTGTTCCAACAGCAACATAGAATTCTGTTTGGTATTGTTTTTTGTCAATCCTCTGTACTAAGGAGTTAAAGAAATGATGGAATGGTAACTCTGAAACAATTTACTTCCTAAAATAAGTTTGATTATTTTAATTCTTTCACAAGTTGTTTAAATTCATTTATTAAAAAATTTAACTGTAATAATTGACAATTATTCCTTTTCTTAAGGATAATTATTTTTCTGATTATTTGATTCTGAAAATATTCTAAGAAATACTTCTACTATGAATAGCAAGTACTATCAGTACTATAAATTATCAGAATAAGAAATTTGTAAAAACTGTAACTTCTGAATAAAAATTCAAGAACACTATACTAGTGTTTTATTTCCAACCAACATCCATTTTTTTTTATGTAAGATGTTCTGTTCTTAGGTATATTTCTAAAAATTCTTACAGATACATTCTTAAAAGAGTTCAAAACATGTTGAATATTTCTACATATATGTGGTAGCATTTGTATTTACTTAAGTATATAAAAAGATACATCAGCTGACTGGTGCTTATATATCAATCATATTGACAGCAGAAGAAACATCTGAACATTTCATCGGTTTATAAATTACTGTTTTTCTCTACAGATTCCTAAGATTCCTCCCTCCTCCCTACCCTATAAGTAATGAGTAGCAACACTATGAAGTCCTCTGCCTATTCCAGAAGCATAAATACAGTACTTGAGAGAAAACATTTTTTTTTTGCAAGTTGAACTTTTCTTAAAACAGCAGTAAAAAGTATACTGAATTTTATTTAAAAACAAATAGTCAAATATCTAAATGTGAGGTGGTACCATGAAAACAGTTTAAAGTGTGCTTTTCAAAACTTTTTGATGGAGACTGCTTTCTGCAAGTAAATCTTAGCTGGAAGCCCAATATTTAGAATAGAGAGAAGAGGTGCTGCTCTGGTTGTAGTCAGAGAGGGCCCAGAGCCATGCCCACTCAACTTATCTTCCAATCCCATTACCCAAAGAGCTTGCTCTAAGTTCTAGATTTTCCTCATAGGACAGTTTAAAAACCACTGGTCTAAGGCATGGTTCTAATATGGGACAATTATGTCAATTGTTTTCTAGCTTCTGACCTACAAGCTGCTAATAGATGAAGAGAAAAGGATTGATAATAGCTTATATCTGAAACTAATACATGCAGCAGGTACTATGCTGGCTACATGGTTCTAAACAGGATTGCACAATGGATAAAAATTTTTAAAACTACTCATTTTATATTACTACTCAAACTATCCAACTTGAATTCCTCTCCTTCTATGCGAAGTCCTCTCTTTTTCATGCTATCACAACTAGTGGAACTAATTTCAACATAGAGGATTATCTACATTCCTCTGGCCTTCTCACTCTTCCTGTATGTAATAAATCATGATGTTTTGTAGGTTATATGTACTTTTCCCTGGTTCTCCATTCCAAATACCACTTCTTTAGTTCGAGCTCTACTAAACTTTCCAAAATCCTACCAGCATGATCTAAAGTTTATTTCTGATTAAACCAATCCCTGGTTTATAATCCTTTTATGGGTCATCATCATCTTTAGGACAGAATTTAACTCCAAGTCATGATATATGAAGTCTTTTAGGATCTGATCAATCAGAAAAGGCTCTCTAATCTGATCTCTTAGCAACTCTCTCCACCCCACAAAAAACAAAACACTGTTTATTGATGGTAGACAACAAAAGTTCTCAGCTGGGTGAGGTTCTCCTATGCCTTTATAAATGTTATCTTTTCTGCAGAAAGGAATTTGTAAGAAGAAAATAATGACCATTTTGGTTTGGGCTGATATAATACAAAGTCATTCATCCTACAATATTTATTAAATGCTTACTACATGCTATGATATACTACAGTAATAGACTTCTTCAGCAAAAACATATCAAGAAAAATAGAGAAGGCATGAAGACACATTCTAGGTTTCAGAAAATAAGTTATTTTCAAAAAGCATTAAACACTAAGTAAAATAATAGCAAAGTTATAAAAAAACACATAAAATATGTATGTGGTAGGGAGGACAGAGTTTCGGTTAATGCTAGATAAGATGAGAGAGTAGGACTGGTCCTATGCTCAGGCAGAGAACATTATAACTGCATTAAAGAACCAAGGTTCAATCACTTCTGGTATTACTTCTACAGCCCTACCCAGAACAAATAATAAATACTGCATGAAAATAAAGGTGCTTGCCTAGGGAGAAATATTTCTGATAGGATAGGTTTAGGATCCAGGATGCGAGAAAAGCAAGAACTTCCTTCCCCCAGCAAATACAACAATAAGGAGTCTGGCAGCCTACTTGGACATCAACATTAAAACAATAAATACGATGAAATAAAAATAAGTGTACACTTAACACATATTAATATATTTACATGACAATACCAGAATATACAAAAAATGTAATATAAAAGGAACAAGCAAATGAAAGGATACAACTCAAATTCAATGTCTGACATATAGCAGGAGGGCAGATCTGATAATTTTACCATCTGTACAAATTCCAAAGCAGAGCTGTAATAATGGAAAACCTAAAAAAGAAATAAAAATTATATAATCCATTAAATATTATAAATGAAATAACAGTAAATAATTAAGTGATTAAGGGATAAAAACTTTAAAATGGACCTTAAAAGGCAACTTTTTACACATTATACAAGCTAAACATTTAATTCTCCGTAGCAGACAAGAATTTCTTTCAATACTACCTTCCAGAGTAGAGAGATAGACATGGAGATCTTTCAGTAACCAGAAAGAGTTTTAACAAGGGAAAATAAGTATGGAAAGAGGCAAGAAACAGACGACAAGAGTGCTCGATTTTTGCTGCTTATCTTCAACAAGACAGGTAATCCAAAAGGCTAGAGTATTGAAGACAAATTAGCATCCAACCTCAGCAGGTAGGATAGCAGGACTGAAAAAGAAAAAGACAAGACACTCCAGGATGAACTTGGGTGGTACGCTGAGATCAAAAAAAAAAAAAAAATCTGCAGAAAAGACTGAAGAAATTAAAGAGAAAGATAGAAAGATAGTGATGTCAACCACGTGCTAATTAACATAGAAAGCTCCATTCAGAGAAATAAAATACTTCTTTGGATAACGCCTAAAACTAAATTACAGTGATCTAGTAAAGCAATTATTTCAATAGTTGGAGCTATAGTGCCTCACATAAAGAGCAAAGGAAAGAGAACACATCTTGAAAAAGCTACACAAAGTTTTAGACATGCAAAAAGCTGAGTAATTTCACTATATTTGATTATGTGTATATATAGCGTATAGAGACATATGCACATATACACACATTTAGTGTGTGTGTACACTGTGTGTGGGTGTATGCATGTGTGTATATACATATATAGAGAGAAAGAAGATGAATCTTACATTTATTGAAGAGGTTATACCCTAAGATTCTCTTCAACAGAAGCAAAAATTTAGATATATTATTCATACTTGAAGAGAAGTTGAGGTCAATCTTATGATTCTAATCTTTAGAAAAGAATTTAATATTCCTATGAAAAATGGCATAGTAAGTTACTTAAATTCTAAACAAAGCCATTCTAAACAAAATTGGAAAATGAGTTCACATCAGAAATTATGTCCTTTATTGTACCACCCTTTAATCAGAAAATATTAACCATCAATTTGATATTCTTGTAACTTCATGACCACTATGTTTTGCACATTTTTACACTGGGTCTGTTAAGGTAGATTTTTAAAGTGCTTCCAGATAAATACCTCTTATGTTATTTCTCCAATGTTAAAAAGTCAACTGAATGTTTTTCTAATTATTATATTTTATGATTACTTGCATTTTAAGAAAACATCTATAAGAGACACGGGACAAGATTTAATACTTCTTACACTGTAAATTAAGCATATGTTAGGTACTGTGTCAGATGTCATTCTCTTAGCTCATTTAATCCTCATAACTTTGTAAGGTAAGTGTGCTATTGTTGCCCCCACTTCACAAATGAGTTCATCAATCTACCCAAGATTATACCCAACATTACACAAGTGATAAGAGTCAGGTTCCAAATCAAGGTCTACCTAACATTAAAGCTCTTTTCACTATGTCATATTCTCTCCAAACTGAGTCTTAGAAAGGTCACAGTAAAGTCAAAACCAAAGGTGGTTTGAGGCCTACGCTGATTTAAAGGTACTATAATCATATATTTTAAAAAACCTAAAACAATGACAGTTTCACCAACATTTAATGCTGATAACATAGTGTAACTTATGTAATTAATTATATTAAAAATTATGCTAGTAAGTACACTTAAGTGCATATATTAGTAATATTAATTCAAGATTCAGACATATTTTATAGGAACAAAAATACACACAAATGAATAACTACAATAAAAATTAATTACCTTTGGCAAAATATTCTTATCCTTTAATGGTAGTATCTTTTTGGCAAGAAAGCCAGTATTTAAATTAGATGTACTAAAATTCTTAGGTGTGACTCCCTTTAAACAAAATTCAGGAAAACTAATTTCAAATCCAAACTGAAAAGAAAGCAAGAGAACACAGTTATAAGCATCATGAATAATGTTATAAAAATTAATACATCTTATTATAATGTAAAAGTTGAGGGGAAAGCCATGTATAAATTTATTTTTTATTCTTCAGCTCAAACTGTGGTTCTTACATTTAGGTACACATTCTTCCTATTTCGACTTAGACATCAATTTTTCATGAAAAGCTCTCTTTAACCCTTTACCAGTTGACAAGATTATGTTAAGCCCATTCTATGCAACCACAGGACCAAATACCTCTTTTGCACTGTTAAATATCTGGCTTCCCACCAATCTGTAAGTTATGCAAAGACAGAAGCTGTCTGCATTATTCATTACCAGATTCTTAGCACCATGTCTCACACATAGTTTGCTTTCAATATATGTTGTTGATGACAAGATAAATTGCTATAGAAGTAGTAATAGTAAGGATGCTAATAAATAGTAATGGTAGCAGCAACAATAATGATAGGTAACACTTATTGAGCGGTTACTTTGTGCTTTAAATAATTTAATCCTCAAAAAATCTATGAGATAGGAAATATTATTATCATCATCTTACAGATGAATACAACAGTGGCACCAAGAGGCTAAGCATTATCCAATATGTCTCGCAAAACTAGAAAGAAAAAGAGCTGGGATTTGATTGTAGGCAATATAACTCTAGAATCTATATCCATAATCACTATAATACTTCTTGGCTAAAAAGCTATTCTTCACCAAAAGAAGTGATTTCAAGTTCTAAATGCATCCTGTGGAGATATGGATATATAATTTCCTATTCATAAGAATAAAAGAATCACATAAAAAGAACTTTGCATGCAGTTTCAAAAAATGTATACAAAAGCAATTCTAGCAAATCATATCTTCTATTCTTCCACTTAGCTATGTAGGTTTTTCTATATTAAAATAGTTACAGAGAAAGTTCACTTAAGATTTAACTTTCCTGAGATTAGGATAAGCCAACATGCAAATCAACAAGACAGATCCAGCCACATTAATTTCTGTTGTCTAATTAGAGGTCTTATTAAACCATTATTAAGGATGAAGTGGAAAGGGAAAAAATGTCTAGTAATTAGCACAAAAAAACTTTAGAGGAACACAAGGGCCTATGCATGCTCCCATGCCACCCTAAACAAATGTTAAAAAACTTTAACTTAGTTTTTCCTATCTACAAAAATACATAAATTACTAGGAGTACTTATTCTAAAATGCACATAACTTATAAAAACCACCAAACATATTATTCCTTCATAGTAAGAGATGCCAAAATGGAATCTGAACCTCACAGAAATTCAGGACTAGAAGGGTCCACCTAATATAATATTCTCATCTAATAGTTGAGAAATACGGGGTCCAATAAGGTTAAAAAATCATTCAAAATCAGAGAGCTGGTTAGCAGACAGCAGAGATCACCTAAGGTAGTATTATAGGTAAGACGATATACTCTAGGAAGTTTTTCCAGCAGTTTATGCATGCAATAAAACAAAGCTATTTGGATAAACATGAACTCAACCAATTTCAAATTCTATGTTTTAAAGGAATGTTACTATCTAGGAGATGGGCACGCTTGTAGTTCTGACTCGAGCAGTGTAAAGGCAATATATGTAACCAAAGTATTTGTATCTCATAATATTCAGAAATTAAAAACTAAATTAAAAAAAAGAATGTTACGTTCTAGAACTGCAGTACCCAAAACATAATCACAGTGACTATTTAAAATTCATGAAAATCAAATAAAATTAAAAATTCAGTACATCAGTTGAACTACTCACATAAAAAGTATTCAGTCGCAATAACTGGTTTGTGGGCTACTGTATCAGCACAGATACAGAATATTTTCATTATCACAGAAAGTTGTACTTAGATAGTATTATTCTAGAACATCTTTACAGGGTACATTTTCATTAAGATTTAAATATCTGTGTTGTAAATAAAGTTGAAAGGCCTGTTTTGCAAACTGTGATAACTGAGTAATTCACTTACCTTTCTTTCCCATATCTGTATCTTTCCCCTCCATAATTCCTTTGAGTCAATAACATTTCTGAGATCTTCTAAGGATACAACATTAGCAGAAAGGTATTCTGCAATTTTCTGATAATTTCTATAAAAAAGATTATAATAATTAAATACAGGATGTTTTATTTAAATTTAATGATTATGCCTAACTACAAGCCTAGGAGAAAAACTACAAAGTTTATATTGCTATTTTTTTCCTATTAATATTTTGGCACACCCATTAAGTCAGTCTCTGAGTGAGTTGCTGTCACATATTCATTGAATTTCAACATCCTCAGGAATTAAGAGTAATTATCTTTAGTACTAAGGATAAAGAAATACACTTTCCTCTTATTATTAGCTTAAATGAGTCAGATGTATACACACACACACACACACACACACACACACAGACTGAATGTCAGTTACTTCTCTTCAAGAAGAGAAAGAGAACTGCCTTCCTGAACTATTCCCATACAGCTTCGTATGAAATTTTGTAATAGCACTTATCACAAACTATCTTGATTGTTAGCATTCCTGTTTCTCCTTGCACTTCAATGAAAAATATCATGTCTTCTCACCTTCTTAACTAGCCCGCATTTATTGCTGTGCTTATTATAAAGTTAGTGCTCAATAAACACTTACTGAATGAAAACAAAATCATGAAGTTAATATAATAAATCTTACCTCAACAGCTATTTAAGGATTAAAACTGTAATATACAATTAATTCTTACTAAGATATGACAGTGTATATTTATTTCTATATTAGCATGTAACAAAAAACACAAATATGACATTACAAATCCAGTGTATAGTGTATTTATGTTCAAAAGCACACAGGTTGTGTTTGCAAAATGAATGCTCGCTAATGGTTATAAAACAGCATTGATAATATTTACTAAAAACTTACACATTTCAGAAACATAAATATAAGAAAAATCTGGCTTCTTCTCAAGAAATAAATCTCCAATCACAAGTAAAACATAAAATTTTATCTTGTCACATTTCAATAATTTTCACATGCTGAGTCTAAAAAACAGGACAGCATGTTAATTGCGAAAGCAGACAACACAGACAATGATCAGATATCAACAAAGAAGCTTACATTTCACAGTGATTTCCTGCTATGGTAATTTTTGCTGAATACCATTCCTTCAAATGTTTTAATGCTCCTATAGTAGGTAAACAGTCTTTCCATTTAGGAGGTTCTTTGTCAGAGGGCAACAGTATTATATCTATCATTGCTCTACCTAAAAAGAGAAAAAAGGCATTTTTATAATTTTAAATAATGGTACATCTGAAATGTCTAAAAATAGTGCCCTAATAATTGAATTTTATGTTTACTTAGAAGATAAAGGAGAATTTTAACTTGAATTTCTGAAATACTTCAAAACAACATATATCTATAGAAATTCAAAATTTTAAAGTATTCATTTGATTTAAAGCCATATTATCTTGAAATAGCTAGCATATGCTAGAAAACAATGAACTACATCATAATTACTTGCCAATTCTGCAGCAGTGCTTAATTATACACATTGTTCTCAAGATCATCAATGCTATTGCACTCAACAGAGGAAAAAAAAAACCTGTGCAATTTCACTATGTTTTCCTACAACTTAATTTTGTTAACCAAAAGGATAACAAAATCATAATGTTCAAATAAATGATTTCTCTTTTTAAAGGACAATAAAATACTTAGAAAACCCAATTATATGGACATTGGATCCTAAGAAAGAATAACTTAACAAAAATTTAAATTTTGTATATTTATAAATTTACTGAAGCACCAGAAAAATCAAAATGAAACAGAAACCAAATATAAATTTGATAATGAAAGTACTCTACTTAACTAAAACAGCAACTATATAATATTTCAATGCATACCTTGAACTTAACACATTTCATTTAAAAAATCATGTATTTACCAAAGTATTCACTTATTTTCCATGTGGGACTTTTGTACTAAAATACGATCTCCTTGAATATAGGGATTAGACTGTCAACTATAATGTCCTTTATGGTCATTACATATGCTTTACTCTCATTGTATATTCAGCTCCTAGTACAATGCATGACATGTAACAGACATAACAAATAACTACTTAATAATGACCTTAAATAATGAAAATATTCAGAAAAGAACGCTCTTCAAAGTTATTTGTAGATGCCAATTATATCAAATTTTAGACAACAGCTACTTGATTAAACCCAAAGTTAAGGAGTTAAAGGGTTAAAAACTTCTTAAAAGTTTTAAGAATACTATGATACAGTATTTCACAAAATATGTTTTCCATTAGAGGAAAAAAATGAGTTTTGTAGAAAAATGCTGAATCAAGGGCTTCTTTTACTGTATGACATATTCCATTTGATAATATGTGTACTAACTTCATCATAAAAAAATGTTATCCAAATTATCTAGGTTAAAGAATCCCTTTTTCCAGGAGTTATTTATAGGACTAGTGTTCTACAGAACATACTCTGGAAAATAATGGTATATAGTGGAAAGATTCTTCTTCAGTGATAACTAAGTAAGGAAACAGATATGGGTATTTAATTTTCTAAGATCTAATTTTTGTCTAACTAAATGAAAACAATGGACAGAACTGTAATGTCTCAGTAATGTACTTTATTAAAATAATGGAGTACATTCTGTATCAACTTCAATTAAGAAATTGTTTTTCATTTTGAATTTCAAGCTTAGCATAGCATGCATTTATCACTCATTCATAAAAAGTATAATGTAAGATACAAACTATTGAAAGCAGTCACAAAATATTACCAGGAGCAGGAAGCTTGTCTGATAACTGATGCAAATTTTCTGCAGACTCTTCATAAAGGCTAAAATAAGAGGGTAAGTGAGAAAAAAACCACAAATACACATTACATATAATCATAATAGATAATATTGACTAAAAGTATCCCTGTGCCAGACATTGTTAAGTATGTTAGATGCACTATTTCATTTGATCCTAATGACAATCCCATGAGGTACTACTACAATACTATTATTATCTCCACTTTACTTGCCTACAGTTACATAACTAGATGTATGAAAGTCATGATTCAAACTCTGAGTATAAGTTCTTACCCATACCCAACAAACAATAAAAGGGAATAAAACTCCATAAATTATATCTTGTATACTAAATATAAATCTTAATAGGCCAAACATTTTTCTGAATCTTAGAAGTAAGGAAATGCTAAGTATTTAATAAAGAAGAATATGACTCTTCTCTGAATAGCATATAACAGTTCTGACTAAGGAATAGGGTGCTCTCTTCAGATTTCTTCAAAACTTGCTTTATCCATACGATGAAATTTTTTTTTCAGAATAGTTTATTACAAAGCATAAAGGTACTTAAATCCTTTGTTACAAACCCACAATTGCGTACGAAACTTAAGGCATTTCTCATAGCATGTATGAAATATAAAAGGAAAAAAAAAGAAACTAAAGGAATCTTATGTTAAACTCTAGTTTTCAGGCTCCCTCTTGTGGAAATAATTATTAGGTCACTTATCAGAAATACTTTTATACTTGTAATTTTTTAATAGTGGTGGAAAAACATATGGAATGATGAAAGCTTTTAAGGGTATATGAAAGCACCTAAGAAATCATCTAAAAGGACCTCAATACTTTATGGATGAGAAAATAAAGAACGAGAAAAGTTAAGCGAATAGCTAAAGTCCATTTCTATTGATCCCTGGTTCAATGACTTTTCCCTGATTGTAAAAAGGCCTCCCTTCATTAACTGGTACAAATAAATATGATCTGGAAAAAAGAAAAGGAAATGTGTTAAGTCTGCAAATGTTTACAGATATATTAAAATACATGAATACTAAAATAATAACAAAAGCAGTTTTCTGTCATGAAATATTATGGGAGAAAAAAATGAAAGGTATTAACTATGAGTCAGAGATGGGATATATCATGAAGAAAAATATTATTATCACAACTTATGTCACTTCGATCTATTATATACTGTACCAGAATTCAAAAAACCTAAAAGTGAAGTCAATCATGTAAATAATCCTCAAAAAACTCTTTATGGACTTTAAAAGTTATCTGAAAAGATGAAGATACACATAAATTGAAGAAATCACACATTTCAGCCTCAAATAGAAAAATAAAAATGATACTTTGGTTTGAATGCTAAATATTAACATTAAATAACATTTCTTGTCAAGCTCTTAAAATACAGTATATCAGGCAGAATTTATCTTCAAGAAAGTAACATGTTAATTAAAATATCACTTTTTATAATTCTTGAAATTATGCAAGTTTAAGAAATAAAACATTTTCAGATATCAATTTTTGCATTTTAAAGAATTTTATTCAGATAAAAGGCCCGAATTGCCTAATGTCTTCCAAAATTAATTGAAAATTTCAATTAATTAGAATTTCCTTTGTATAATTGCTAAAATATGTAATCTTCACCCTCATAGCTTAAAATAACTGTCTAATGTTAAATATGTAAAGAAAATATAAAAAGCATATAAGCATACTCAGACAAGGATAACGACTCCCTGCTATTATTATCTTCTTCTTCAAAACACTCAGCAGCACTCAAACATTCTTCGGTATTTGTTTGAAGAACATCTTCAATTTTATCGTTTTCCGTATCAAAATGTATCTCTTGCCAATCAGAACTACAAAACTAATAAATCAAAAGATTGCATTAAATAATGGATTCATGCAATTCTTCATATTAGCAGAGACATTCACCAAAAGCTATTTTTAAATTTATATTACCTGATAAAATCCACATATTGCTTGTACTGCAAAGAACCACTTCTTGGAACCAGGTATACCACCCACTGAACAGGCTTGAAAACAAAATTACACTTATTAGAGCAAATGCAAACCATAAATAAGCAGATGTCACAGCATATATACTGAACTTGAAGAATTATATAATTTTGAAATATATAGTTATCCAAGATATACATATGGATCTTTTTAAAATCTCTGCTAAAAATTCAAACAGAACAATCTTCCTAAAGAACAAAATTACTCAATGAATACTATGCTTTACTTCATCACGATTGAAAATACACATTATTTTAATTACTTCAAACAGATTAAAATCCACAATAAAGATGTTGAAAATACACCTACACAATTACTACTGAGTAACACAAAACCATGTAAGTCATTTTAGTGAAAACAATTCCCTTTCCAAAGACCATGTAGGTTGGTTCAGTGTGGCTAGATAGGGAGTTGAAGAGTCTGTTTTGGCATCTCCATTTTCTGAACCTAAAGGAACATTCTCAGATAAAGGACAACATGAAGAAGCAAAAGAGAAGATAACTATCAAGGTAAGTAGAACATTTATATAATGTCAATTGAAGCTAAGGAAGGAAAGGTTTTTACAAAGTAAAAAGTGGTCAAAAAAGTGGAATACTTCAAAAAGTCAAAGCAGGTAAGAATAAAGAAAAGACTACTGTGTTTAGCAATTATGAATTACTTTGAAGAAAATCAGTTAAGAGCTAAGAACATAAAAAAATAAATGGCAAGGAAGTCAGTGTGGGAGCATTATTAACGCATTTTTACTCAGGACAAAAATCCTTCTCACATTGCCATAATGGACAAGAAAATTTCATAAAAGCAGCAAAATTCAAGCTGACAACCTAGAATAATTTTCATAACAACTTCATGATATTCAAGCATCAGGAAGGAAGCGGTAATGTCTTTTTCAATTTTGTATTACCTTAGTTACCTCCTTGTACACAGTCAACAAGTATTTCCTTGTATTCCCAAGTGGCCAAATTAATTAATTTCCAATACAAATGTTGTGCCAAGGAAAAAAGGGGTTTATGTTATACTTACCAGGAAAAGTACTATCTTCTGGATTAATTGAAGCACTAATGTTTCTTTTCAGGAGGTGATAAATATTTGCTGCTGTGAAGTCTGAAAAAGAAAAGACAGACTAACTGAAAGGGCTGAAGAATTACATAATCTGGCCTATTCAGAGACTTTCAAGATCAGTATGTTGTACATATATAGCTACACGCTGCTCAAGACCTGTTAAGTTTTGATATAGTAAATCTAAAGCAAGGAGAGAAAACAGGAAAGGTTCCCGATTTGTACATGCCAGCCAGTTAGCACAAATCCAAAATTTCCCTAAAAGAATAATTTCAAAGAGAAGGGAAGCTCTGTCATAATACCTTATACACAACCACTTACATTTCCTCCTCAAAAGCCTGTACCATCAAAACAAACGAAAAATAAAATGCAATAGTGTCTAACAGGAGCAACAAAAAGCAGTGCAATCGCAGTTATTATAAAATCATTTAAAATTTATTGTTTGTTTTTATAACTTAGTTTATATGAGGACTGTCTGCTCACATTAGAGCGTAACTTCTAGGACAAAAAGATCTTTATCCATCTTGTTCCTTTGTGTATGAGCCGCATGTTAAACACAAGAGCAAAAATACTTAACGAATGCAAACGTTTCCAAACAGCAGAAAATTCCATTACTAAGGCATAGGGAATTTATTGTTAAATATTTATTGTGCCAAAAACTTCTGAATGCTAGAATCTTGCATCCACAAATTTGTCCCTATTTTGCCAGGAAGATGATATTTTTCAGTCCTCATTAAATCTATCCCATATAGAGGCACAGCTTCGTGGGACAATTATTAATAGATTAAGGTCCCTCCCCAGCAGAACTTGGTAACAAACTTCTCTCCCTTCCTGCAAGCCGTTCCCGCCCTTTCTCAGTCCGGCACTTACCCGGCTGCTTATCAATGCCCTCAACCGACGACACCTCTGGCCCTTGCTCCGCTTCCTTACTGGCCACCGATGGGAATCTTCCTTCTCCCCAGATCACCAGTAGCAGGTACCGATCCATCCTCTTCAGAGATCACTCCCAGTTTTAGGTCTCCCTTTCCACATCCAAACAGCCGCGCGCTATGACGCACTTCCGGTTCCCTTCGCCTAGGTCGGCTGGGAATTGTGTCCTCCATCGGTTTTCCTCAGTTTTCCAGCAATTGGGTTATTTTATGGAACTATTTACTCAATTATTACATTATTTCCTTTTTTTTTATAACGAAACTGCTACCATAGGAAGATTCGTGGGGACCTAGGAAAGGAAGATAAGGAGAAGGAGTGCTGGACGGGCTCGGAACTGTCATGCTTGGGTCTATGCGTTTCCCGCCGGGCCAGTAATGCTGCGTGACCCGTTTAGCTACTGGAAAAAGGACGGTCTTGCTGTGGTGAAGTATGTCAAGTTTCTCCAGGGCTCCCCAGGTGAGCTTGGACTCTTGTGGCTTGATGTGGTTCATAATAATAGCAGAAGGAGAGAGATGGTTTGGGGGAATTTAGTAGGGCAGCTGAGACCCAGCTAGGAAGTGCCTTGGGAAGGCACCGACAAGAAGGTCGTCAGTCTGGTAACCACTTGCTTTTGTTCTTTGGATATTCGTCTCCTCCTTTAAGCCAGCCCTTTTCATGTCTTTTTCCGGGAAAGGGTATTAGGAGAGAATGTCAGAGAGGAAATAAGGTGAATCACGTAGGGCATTGTAGACCATTTGTTAAGAATTTGGTTTTACTTAGTAAACGGGGTACCTGTTGGAGGATTTTGATCCTAGGAGTAATATGATGCGACATAGGTGTTAAAAGGAGCTCTCTGGCTACTGGGTCGAAAACAGACTGTTCAGAGATGAGGGTTAGTGAAGGACAAAGGCAAAGAATACGTTTGGAGGGTGTTACAGTAATTCAGGTTAGACGTGACGGTGCACAAGGCAGGCTAGTAACACTGTGCAGTGTTGAAGAAGGGTCAGGTTTTGTTTGAAGATGGCGCCAGTAAGATTTCCTGAAGGATTGAATGTGGGCTGAGAACAAAAGAGGAAACAAGGATTATTCCAAGATTTTTTGGTTTGAATAACTGGAAGGCTGAGGTTCAAGCAGGTTTCAAGTGAAAGAGTAGGACTTAGTTTTGGATATGTTGGTTAAGATGACTCTTAGCCCAGTGCCGCTACAAGTATGATTCATTTCTTGGACTGTTACCTGTTTGTGATGAGGTAAATAGGGGAAGTGAAATAAAAAAATTAAAAACTTTTGTAGCAATTTGACATTGTGGCAACATTTGTATTTTTATAGCCAAAATATTTTTTTTCTGTCAAATATCAAAGTATTAGTCTACAATGGATGGGGAAAACAGGCCTTTTGTTTATATAAAGACTGATTCGAAGTTTGTGATAATTAAATTTAAAATAAAACCAGCTATCCTAGTTGTATTTTTCCCAGCATTGTTTAATTTCTTGCGTATATGCATAGAAAACATTTGGTCAAGATTTTTCTGGGCTAGAATTTTCTTAGAATTTGAAGACACTGATGAATACTCAAAAAACAGTGATCTATTCCTGAGGCAACCTAAAGATGTGTTTCAGGCAGCTTTTTAAACTTTAAATTTATTCAACGCCATCCGTCTTTATTTTCTCAGCTACGTTGTTCTATTTAACTCTTCCCTGAAACTGAATTTCTGAAATTGTCTTCAGGTTCTAATTGGCCACTCAGCTTTCAATATAATGTGCTACTAATCTCAAAATGTTTTTGAAACCTTCGTAAACAGCTGCTACTTTCATAAGAGTTTCTCATTACTCCTCCAGATTCTATTCTGTGTTATACAAAAAATATAAGCTATAATGTAAAGGAATATGTATCTTTGGAATATTTTTAACAAAACATGAGTCATATTGCTAATAGAAAAACAAGCAGGGAAAATTACTGTGTTAAAAATATAGAAAATATATTCATTGTGTATAGTGAGAAAAAAAACTCTTTTCCAGAAATAGAAATGAAAACAAAACAATTCTTTAGTCAGTTTTTTTCCAAGATAATTGTTGACATTAACTGTAAAATACATGTGATGGTATATAATAATACATTCAATTACTGTATTTCCATTTTAATTAGAATTTTCTTCATTTTCCCCCTTCTTTTTTTTTTTTCAAGCAATGGGCCACTTTTGCTCGAATGTGGTATCTCTTAGATGGGAAAATGCAGCCCCCTGGCAAACTTGCTGCTGTGGCATCCATAAAACTTCAAGGATTACATAAACCTGTGTACCATCAGCTAAGTAAGTATTATTTTAGACCTGTCATTAACAACCGGAGTTTTTAGGCAAGAATAGAATCTGATGAAGTTTGGGACTGCATTGAAGGAACACCTCGCCCCCTTTTTTTCCTGAAGATTCCCTTCTTCCATTGTTAAAGAAAACTTACTAGCATACTAAACTGAATTTGGCTTATTTGTGGATGACCAAGTGGACTAGTTTGCCTGGGACAACCATATTTTATGCCACTGCCCAGCAAAATTGTCAGTAGCCCCTCCTTTCACTCTTAGAAATACCTTGATTTGCACCATGAATTAAATGTTCACTCTTATACGTGACTTTTCACATAATCATGTGCATTTGAATAGAGAGTTTTTGGAAAGGGAAATAATCTTGTCCTCTCTTCTAAAAATCCTTTCCCCTGGGAAGATATATAGAGCTAGCTAGGTATATAAAGCTTACTCTTCCCTGTTTTGAATTAATAGATTTGCTTTTCTGTTATCATTCTTCCAAAATAAAACAAAAATGTTCTAATTCTAAAAGGATTCTGCTTATAGATAGTTTAATTGACTTCATTTACCTTGACATTTCACTGCCAAATACAAATGTCAATTTTTAGTACTCATCTTGCTTACCTGTCAATGGCATTTGCCGCAATTGATCACATTTTTGTTCTAGTTTTTATTGTGAAATGTATTAAACATACAAAGTTATATATGAAAATATATGTATATTTTAAAGAAAATTAACAATGTTGATTATAATGATGAAGTGAATACCCATACACTTAGCATTTGAGTTGTTTCCAATTTTTTTGCCATTACAAACAATGGTGCTATCAATATTCTTGTACCTTTTTCCCTGTGCACATATGGAAAAATTTTTCCAAGGTATGCCCAAAGGACAGGAGTTACTGGCTTTTAAGGTACATGAAAACTATTCAGTCTTTAAGCCAATGTCCTCTCTTTCCAGCAGTCTATGTTTCCATTACTCCTCATCTTTAGAAACACTTGATATTTTCATTCTTTTAATTTTTGACTACTCTGGTAGATGGGAAATGTTCTCTTTGTGGTTTTAGTTTGCATTTTTCTGATTACAAGTATGGCTGAGAATCTTTTCATTTGCTTATTGGCCTTTATAATTTCCTCTTCTGGGAAATGTCTATGCATGTCTTTTGCATCTCTCCCTTCTACTCTAACTCTAAACTGCTATTCTCTCTCCATCATATGCTATTTTCTAGTGAGTTGTTCGTCCTTACTTTTGTATTACTATTATTGTAAAAGTTGTCAAACTTTCAGAAATAATCAAAGACTACTGTAGTGAATTTCTGTATATTCTTGACCTAGATTACACAGTTGTTAACATTTTGTCATGTATTTTTTATTCAAACATTTGAAAATAAGTTGCAAATGTCATTATATCTCCCCCAATACTTCAGCATATATTTCCTGAGAATAAAGATATTCCCCTATGTACCCAAAATGCTATTGTCACGCCTAAGAAAATAATTTAACTATATGGTGTAATAGTCCAGTGGATTTTTAAATTTCCTTAGTAGTCCTAAAAATGTTCTTACAGGTGTTATTTTTTTTTTTAAAGTAGGATCCAACAAAAGTTTGAGTATTGCCTTTAGTTGTTACTTTCCTTTAAGGTTTCTTTTAATCAGGAACAATTCTTCTCTTATTTTCTTGTCATTAACCTTTTGAGGAATCCAGGCTAATTTTCACGTAGAGAACTTTCTTCTTGAAACGCATTCTTCACTTGTTTCCCTGCATGCCAATCTCTGTTTCTTCCTCTCTCACTCTTTCTGTGTCCCCTTTCTATCTTCAGCTTTCTAAACTCCGTGTGTTTTTCTCTCCTTAAAAATTGGGAATGCCTCAAGGCCCAGTCCTTGGACCTCTTTTTGATTCTTGGGTGATCACATTTCATCTCATGTCTCTAAAAATCATCTATATGCTAATGCCTCCCAAATTTCTGTCTCCGGTTTTTACTCCTTCCCTGTATTCTAGATTCACATTACCAAATTTTTACTAAGCAGATCTGCCTAGGTGTCTAATAGATGCCTCCAATGAATAAGTTCTTTGGGAGATGTCTTGCTTCCTGGTCTTCCCCATTCAAACCAACCCGTTGCTTCCCACTTTTCTCTACTTAATTAATAGCATCTCTGTCCTTTTAGTAGCTCTGATTTGAAGCCTTTCCTTCATCTGTGACCCCTTTTTGTTTATATATATATATATGAAAAAATACCTGAACTCTGGTACCTCTTATCATCTGTCTCTTCTACTTTAACTTTAAACGCTGTACTCTCCATTTTTTATTTTTTTATGAGACAGACTCTTGTTCTATTGCCCACTGCAACCTCAACTCCTGGGCTCAAGCAATCCTCCTGCCTCAGCCTCCTGCGTAGCTGGGACTACAGGTGCGTGCCACCACACCTGTCTAATTTTTTCTATTTTTAGTAGAGATGGGTCTCATTCTTGCTCAGGCTGGTCTCGAAGTCCTGACCTCAAGCAATCCTCCCACCTTAGCCTCACAGAGTGCTAGGATTACAGGCTTAAGCTACCGTGCCCTGCCTCTCTATCATATTTTATTCCAGAATCCTCGTCACTGATCTCTCTATTTCTACCATTGCCTTCCTGTAGCTTTTTATCCACAAATCAGCTACAGGTATGTTTTCCACCTGAAAATCAGAATAAAAGCCAAAGTTCTTACTGCCTTTCTGGCTTTATTTCCTACCTCTGTTCCTTGAACAATCCACTCAGACCTGTTGGCTGTTCCATTAACTTGCCTACAGAGCATGTTTTTGTCTTAGGCCCCTTTTCACATTCTATTCCCCTGCCTGGATGTTCTTTCCCAGATATCTGCGTGGCCTATTTCTTCACCTCTTTGAGATTTCTGCTCAATTATTTATATTATGAGAGAGGCCTTCCCTCATTCCTCTGTCTGCTCACTTTTTCGCTCTCTACCTTTACCTTAATTTTTTTTAATAGCATTTATTATCTTCCTTCCTTCACTAGACTAAGTTCCAAGAAGACAGGAACTTTGTCTGTTTTGTTTACAGCTGTATTCCAGTTCCTGTAATAGTGCTTGACAAATAGTTGAAATATAAGAAATGTTTGTTGAGCAAATCTTTGCATTTATGAATTCCAGTTTTGAAAGTGAAGAAAGTACTTTTAGCCAGTGCTCTGGCATTTAAGCTAAGTTAGGTTTTTGGATTTATGGAGCTAGGGGGGAAGAGTATTCCAGATGATTTGATTTGAGCAAGAGTGAGGATTTATGATTTTCCCTATTTCTGGTACTTGCTGCTCTAACCTTTTTTCTCTACTTAATGAAAATTTTAATAAGAAAGCAAAATAAGCCCATACCTCATGAAATCTATAAGTATAGAATACGAATCCAAGAATTTAGTCATATTAATCTTTGATTCTCAAGCACCAAGTACTATGTCTGGCCCATAATAGATCCTTGTCAAGTTTGAGGTTGCAGTAAGCTATGATGATACCACTATACTCTAGCCTGGGCATCAGAGCAAGACCCTTCCCCCAACACTCCCCCCACAAAAAAAAAACAACTGAGAGAATTCATTACAAACAAACCTGCTCCTTAATAATTACTAAGGAATAATTATTAAAGGAGTCCTGCCTGATGAAGTGAAGGACACTAGACAGTAATCTGAAACTGTGAGAAAAAACAAAAACACCAATAAACGTAAATATGTAGGAAAATATGAAAGAATAAGTGTATTTTTTGTAATTTCTTTTTCCCCTATCTGAACAGACAACTGCATAAAGCAATAATTGTAAATCTATGTTCATGGGCATGCAATGTATAAAGCTGTATTTTGTACAATAACAACACAAATGAGGGGGTAAGGAATAAAGTAAAGTTTTTATATGTTATTGAAAAAAACGATAAATCTGTCTCAGAAATGGTTTGTGGAATGACACTTTCAAACAGCTGTTTTATGAATACAGTCAATTCTTGTTGTTCCCTGTAGTTCCATAAAGTCACAAAGGACCCTGGATTAGTGAACATTGAACTATCGCTTCTAGGGGAAATACAGAATTAGGTTCCTCTGAAACTGTAGTCACAGCATTTTCATCAACCAGTCAATACATAACCTTGTTTTTGTGTGTTTCTGTTTGAAGACATCTTATTTTAATATATATATTTTTGATTCTGTAACATTGAGCTCGTGACCAGCAGCATCATAACTCATACTTAAATGAAACTTATGTAACACACATATTATCTCTGTAAGGCACATCACAGCCTTCTTGTACTTTGGAACACTATAATTATACCAGGCTTGGGAAATATTTTAAACAGTGAAGTCACTAATGCAAATTATACAAATGCCAAAAACATGACAGTAAGTAGACAACAGAAAGAATACTTGTTTATAGTATGAGAGGTGAAACAAGAAGGCAGAACATCACTTTATTCAATCTTAGCTATGAACATGTACATTAAGCAACTGAAATTTTTTTCTACTCTGAGCATGTCCATGAATGACTACAAAAGCACTGATTTTGGGATTACAAATAAATTTTAACAAGTAGGCAAATTTATAAATATGGAATTCACGAATAATGAGTAAAATGGTGATCAGCAAACATACTTTCACTAATAATAAATCAATCAAATTTCAAAAAAATTTTTTGGCAGGTCAGAAAAATGCATAGTCATATAATTACCAATTCATAGAAATGTTTAATTCCTTGGGACTTTAGATATTTTGTTTAACCACCTCATTGACATATGAGAAAACAAAACTGAGAAGAATAAAGTGACTTTCCACTGTCATTCATCTGTATTATAGTAGAACTTGGACCAGAACTTAGGCACCTACATCCTCATGTAGGAAATTCCCCATTCTACTTCAGTGTGGTGATTCTTAGCCACTTACACTGTGTTTTTCTGCTTAATTGTTTTTTCCTTAGCAATGACATCAGCAAGTAATAAACAAGGTCTCTTTGATTGTCTTTATAGAAATACAAATAATACAAAATTTGAGGGAAAGTGGAATTAATAGTAGTGACTTAATTTCCATCTCTAAGAATAGCAGTACCAGTTTACTCAATTAAAATTTTGCTTCCTTACAAACAGGTCATTATTGCAAAAGTATTCCTTAGAAACTGATGAATATGCACTCTGCTAGAATACCAAAAGAGCTGTTGTGGCTGCCTCTCAGGTTTCCACAAAATTAGAAATTTACTTTTTAAAGACTGAATTGCATTTTTGTTTCACTGTATTTAATGTGTAACTTACATCAGCAGAACTTCTTGTGTCCACAAGATGTCACTAAAATCAAAACTTAAATTTCAATTTACCAATGTTGTATTTTAAGAGTTCATTTCTAATTGGTTTAATAAGCATTTATTAAGCATATATTATGGGCTTATAATCACTATAAACACATTTATTTGAAAATGGACCTATAATTTATCAGAAAAATAATATTAAAAATGGAAGTCACAGTTCTAGGAATGGCTATCATATTTAACCAATAATATATGTAACATAATGTATGCAATATTTAAATTATCAAATGGACCTTTGTGAAGTGTTATAGAAAAACAGCTTCCCATTTATAAGGTGATTTGTTATGGAAAATGTGGGTCAAGTTGGAAACTAGAAAAGGAATTTTCTCCTTCGAATTAGAGTTGCCCTCCTGAACTTGGGAATTGGGAACTTTTTGAACAGGTTTCTGATAAATCAAAGGAAAGGGCATGTGATGATTTGAGGAGTATGTCTTATTCTTCATGAGCACTCCACTCCTTTTACTGCCAACAGATTAATTAGTTAAAGAGGACAATGTGAGTATTGAAAGGAAGGAGAGAGAAACTTTTCTTTAGCATTACTAAAATTATCTTTAGATTATCTTAAAATACTCCTGGTCTGCATGGAATGAAATAAAAGTTGCATACAATTCTTTTATTTTTTTTAATTATCGTAGGCATGTAATAGTTGTGTGTCTTTATGAGGGTACATTTGATGTTTTGATGCAGGCATACAGTATTAATCAAATCAGGGTAATTGAAGTATCCATCACCTTAGGTGTTTATGATTTCTTTGTGTTAGGAACATTCCAATTCCACTCATAGTTATTTTAAAGTATACCCTAACTTATTGTTGATTATAGTCACTTTGTCGTGCTATCAAATATTTCTTCATTTTAACCATCTAACTATATTTATGCACCTATTAACCATCTCCACTTTATCCCCACTCCCTGCTACCATTCCCAGCCTCTGGTAACCATCATTCTACTGTCTGTCTCCAGGAGATCAATTGTTTTTAGTATTTAGCTCCCACATATAAGTGAGAGCACACAAGATTTGTCTTTCTGTGCTTGACTTTTCACTTAACATAATGTTCTCTAGTTGCATCCATGTTGTTGCAAATGGCCGAATTTCGTTCTTTTTGATGGCCATGTAATATTCCATTATCTTTATGTACCACAATTTCTTTATTCATTCAAATGTTTTTGGACACATAGATTGATTCCAAGTCTTGGCTATTGTGAATAGTGCAACAGTAAACATGGGAGTGCAGTTATCTTTTTCATATACTGATTTCCCTTCCTTTGGATATATACCCAACAGTGGGATTGCTGGGTCATATGGTAGTTTAAATTTCAATTTTTTGAGGAACATCCATACCATTCTCCATAGTGGTTGCACTAATTTACATTCCCACCAACAGTGTACGAGGGTTCCCCTTTCTCCACTTTCTCACAAACATTCTTCCTTGCCTGTCTTTTTGATAAAAGCCATTTTAACTGGGGTGAGATGATATTTCATTTTACTTTTGATTTGCATTTCTCTGATGACTAATGATGTTGAACATTTTTTCATATACCTATTGGCTACTTGTCTGTCTT